>SJYQ01017957.1:90543-131814 GCA_006410935.1 Redunca redunca
AAAAAGTTGGCTTAAAGCTCAACATTCAGAAAACAAAGATCATGGCATCTGGTCCCATCACTTCATGGGAAATAGATGGGGAAACAGTGGAAACAGTGTCAGACTTTATTTTTGGGGGGCTCCAAAATCACTGCAGATGGCGATTTCAGCCATGAAATTAAAAGACGCTTACTCCTTGGAAGAAAAGTTGTGACCAACCTAGATAGCATATTCAAAAGTAGAGACATTACTTTGCCGACTAAGGTCCGTCTAGTCAAGGCTATGGTTTTTCCAGTAGTCATGTATGGATGTGAGAGTTAGACTGTGAAGAAGGCTGAGCGCTGAAGAATTGATGCTTTTGAACTGTGGTGTTGGAGAAGACTCTTGAGAGTCTCTTGGACTGCAAGGAGATCCAACCAGTCCATTCTGAAGGAGATCAACCCTGGGCTTTCTTTGGAAGGACTGATGCTAAAGCTGAAACTCCAGTACTTTGGCCACCTCATGTGAAGAGTGATTCATTGGAAAAGACTCTGATGCTGGGAGGGATTGGGGACAGGAGGAGAAGGGGACGACCCAGGATGAGATGGCTGGATGGCATCACTGACTCGATGGATGTGAGTCTGAGTGAACTCTGGGAGTTGGTGCTGGACAGGGAGGCCTGGCGTGCTGCGATTCATGGGGTCGCAAAGAGTCGGACACGACTGAGTGACTGAACTGAACTGAACTGAACTGAAATCAGAGAGCTTGATTCCTTCAGCTCTATGGTTTTTTCTTCAAGATTGCTTTAGCTATTTATGTTCTTCATACAAATTTTAAAGTTTTTTGTCCTTGATCTGAAAAAATAAAAATAAAAAGCCTTGGTGATTTGATAAATATTGCTTTGAGTCCTTTCACTGCTTTGGGCAGTCATTTTGACAGCTTTTATTCTTCCTATCCAATAAGATGATTTACCTTTCCATGAGGAGGGCAGGGCAACCCACTCCAGCTTTCTTGCCTGGAGAATCGTCATGGACAGAGGAGCCTGGTGGGCTACAGTCCATGGGGTCTCAAAGAGTCGGACATGACTGAGCGACTCAACACAACTATTTGTATCATCTTCCGTTCCTTTTATTTGCATGTTTTAGTTTTTTAGTACATGTCTTTTGTCTTGTTAGGTATGCTATTCTTAAGCATTTAATTCTTTTTGATGTGATGCTAAATGGGATTATTTCCTTACTTTCTATTTCTGATCTTTCAGTGTTAGTGTGTAGAAATGTAACACATTTGCTCTGTTTTGTCTTCTTCAACTATAAAAAATTCATTAATGAGCTCTAGTAGTTTTCTGGTAGCATCGTTAAGATTTTCTATGCATAGTATCATGTCATATGAAAACTGAGATTTTTGCTGCCTCTTTCCAGTTTGGATTCCTTTTATTTCATTTTCTTCTGCTTGTCATGACCAGGGCTTGTCTTGTTCCTGATCTTGGAAGAAATGCTTTCGGCTTTTCATCACTGAGGATGACTTTTGCTGTGGGTTTGTCATATATAGCCTTTATTATGTTGAGGCAGGTTTCCTCTATGCCCACTCTCTGGAGAGTTTTTATCAAAAATAAAAGTTGAGTTTTGTCAAAAACTTCTTCTACATCTATGAGATTATCTATTTTTTTTATTCTGCAGTTTGTTAATGTGGTGTATCACTGGTTGATTTGCAGATATTAAAAAATCCTCACATTCCTGTGATAGATGCCACTAAATCATGGTGGATGATCTTTTTCATGTACTGTTGGATTCATTTTGCTTGTATTTTGTTGACGATGTTCCTCTCTACATTTGTTAGTGATATTGCCTGTAATTTTGTGGCATCGGCCTGTAATTTTCTTTTCTTTTGGTATCTCTGTCTTGTTTTGGTATCTGGGTGATGGTGACCTCATAGAATGTGTTTGAATGTGTTCTTCCTCTGCAATATTTTGGAAAAGTTTCAGAAGGATAGGGGGCTTCCCAGGTGGCACTAGTGGTAAAGAATCCACCTGCCAATGCAGGAGCTGAGAGAGACATATGGGTTTGATCCCTGCATCAGGGAGATTCCCTGGGTCAGGGAGATACCCTGGAGGAGGAAATGGCAACCCACTCCAGTATTCTTACCTGGAGAGTTCCATGAACAGAGGCTACAGTGCATGGGATTGCAAAAGAGTCAGACACAACTGAGCGGGCACACACACATTTGGTAGAACTCACCTTCCTCCTCTGTTCTCTTGTGATTGGATGACTTTCTTTTATGTTACGTTGGATTCCTTTTTATCTACTGTAGATTTGGGGGTTTTACTTGTGGTTTTTATATAGCAGTCTATATATATAAGATTTTTTAAGTTGCCAGTCTCTTAATTTTAAATGTGTTTCCACTATCCTACATTTGTGATTTCCTCTTCTCAGGATTGCTAGCTTTGAGATCATATGTGGTGTGGATGATTTTCTACCTTTACTGTTTATTTATCTTGACCTATGAGCTTTCCCCTTTCCTAACTGTCTTATTTCTAGTTGTGCCTTTTCTATTCCTCCTACAGAAATTCCTTTAGCATTTGTTGTAAAGCTGGTCTGGTGGCGCTGAATCCTTTTAGCTTTTCCTTCTCTGTAAAGTTTTTGATTTCTCCTTCAAGTCAGGAGAGCCCGACTGGGTTGAGTATTCTTGGTTATAGGTTTTTTCCCTTTTATTACTTTAAATATGGGCTTCCAAGGGAGCTCAGTGGTAAAGAATCTGCTTGCTGAAGCAGGAGACAAGGGTTCGATCCCTGGGCTGGGAAGATCCCCTGGAGAAAGAAATGGCAACCCGCTCCAGTAGTCTTGCTGGGAAAATCCCATGGACAGATGAACCTGGTGGGCTCCAGTCCATGGGGTCACAAAGAGTTGGACACAACTGAGTGTGCATGCACTGCCCTGCATGCTTTAAAGATATCATGTCACTTTCTTCTTGGCATGAAAGGTCAAAACAACTTTGTGCTGTGTACGAGTTTCAAAACTGTGACAGTGCAGAAACTTATACTCAGGTCTCTTTCCAACGAGGTAGCACCACTAGTGAGAAACAATTCCAGAAACCAAAAAAAAAAAGGCTATTCTGAGTAAAGTTTATCCGGTAAAGAGAAGAATATAAATTCTCATGACAAAAAAAAAAAAAAAAAAAAAACCACCATTGCTCTTAGCACTGATTGTTTTATTCTGTTTGCTAAAAATATATTAACTGGTAAAAAAAAAAAAAAAAATCACCAAAATATGGTGAAATCTCTCTGAACCCTTCCACTGAGATGGTCTGTTTAGGCAAATTTTCTGGATAGCTGACTCCCCAATTTTCCTAAGTTCTTGTATTTTTAATTTTTGTTGAAAAATCCCTCAGGAATGTGTTAAGTAATCCCCTTCTTTCTTTAGAGCACTAAACATCCTTTAAAGTTTGGGGCTGCAGAGGGTCGTAGGGACACAGTCATTGGCCCTGAGCAACTCAGAAACCCCTGGGATGGGGGGTGAGCCAGACTTTGGTCTCCAGACGTCACGGCTCCACCTGACTGCTCTCTACTCTGTCGTTCCTTTTACGTTGCTTTGCTTCCTCCCTTAGCGTCAGTCACCGATTGTATGCTTTATCCATTCTATTTGCAGATTTCGATATGACTGGAGAAACCAAGTTTATTCACAGAATTACTAGAGACAGTGCTACCATTCCCTGAGGACAGGCCATCTGCTTGACCCTGTGGCCCTTAAGGTGACCCGCCACCTCTGCCCTTCTCCTCAGGTGCTCACAGCACCATCTGCTTGTTAGAACAGCTACAGGGTAAGAAGAAAGATGCACTGGCCCGCTGTGAAAGGTGCCCTGATCCTTAGAGTTTGCAAACATTAGAGCTCGCATTTGGATATGAAATCTGTTGATTTTGTTAGGCTCCTGGGTCAAAGGAGAAAAATAAAAACTTTTTGTGAGATGTAAGTCTAAGAGGAACGGATTAAAAAAATATGGTACATATATCCAATGGAATAATACTCAGCCATTAAAAAGAACGAAATAATGTCATTTGTAGTAACATGGATGGACCCAGAGATTGTCATACCGTGTGAAGTAAGTCAGACAGAGAAAGACAAATATGACATGACATACCTTACATGTGGAACCTAAAAAGAAATGATACAAATGAACTTAACTACAGAACAGAAACAGACTCAGACTTACAGAACAAACTTATGGTGGGGGAAGTTAAGGAGTTTGGGATGGACAGGTACACACTTCTATATTTAAAATTGATAACCAACAAGGACCTACAGTATACCACAGGGGACTCTGCTCAATGTCATATCAGCCTGGAGGGGAGGAGAGTTTGGGGGAAAATGGAGACATAGGTATGTACGGCTGAGTCCCTTTACTGTCCACTTAAAACTATCACAACATTGTTAATTGGTTATACTCCAATATAGTTTTTTGTAAAAAGCAAAAAAAAAAAGATGTAAAAGTCTATACAAATGTTGCCCCTATGAGTTTTGGACTGGTAATACGTTAATAAGACTCATATTTAATCTATTTTAGGAGCAAGCAAACAGACGGAATACAGCTCAGGCTACAAAGGGGAGTCAGCCCTCAGCTAATGACCTCTGACCTCCCCAGGAAGAAGGTATCCTCACTCTCCACCTGACCTGGGAGCACGCAGGTAAACTCAGGAGAGAGCTGGCAAAGAAACAGACTTGAAGGAGAACAATCAGTACCGGGTTTTGACAATTTTATTGGAAAATAAGTACAGTCCATTGATCAATGATACGTGCTGTACATGAATCTGGTGTCTTTCTATATAAAAATATTTGGTATCTGCTGCAGAATTATACAAACAAGGTTTTTTTTTAAATCATTAACCAGTACAAATATAATTTATCAAAAAACTCATTAAAAAATGGCTCAATACCCTCTTTTAACTGCAAATAGAGGCAGAAGGGGGAAAATAAAAATTCTGCTAAGCCAGTTTTAACAACTGGAAATGGAATACTTCACTATACTTGCAAACTTATCTTAAACACTCACACTGACCAAGAAGAAAAATTCCCATCAGATTATGCAGTAAAGTCTAATTAATGGGGAAGGCCTGAAAGGAAAAGGTTAAAGGGAAACTGAACGGAGGTTTTCAAAAAATAAGATAACCTGTGGACATTTTTAAACAGTAAAGCACTACACCAGTCTATGTTATGTGTGCAAATTTCTTCTGAAGGCACTGCCAACAAAGAGACACCCCTGCCTTTTCTGCAGAGAACAGGGCTTGGAGCTGGAGACAGAAGCAAGTTCCCGCAGAGAGAGCCTAAGTACAATCAGATTCAAAGAAACAGAACAAGTGCCTGAGGGCAGTTTCTTGGGGAAAGGGACTTGGAGTAAATTTTGAGTTTTAGTAAAATTTAGGTCAGCTAGAGAAAATGTGAAGAGGATTTCTGGTCAGAGGAGACGGGAAGGAGAGGCAGAGGTGGAGGGAGGCTGGGGACAGGTGTGAAGGTGAACGATCTGGGCGTGCGCAGAGCAGGACTGAGAGGTGTCTGGCTGCATAGGGCGGTGGGGAGATGCTCGTGGGCAGAAGTGAGCTTTCGCTCCTGACCCAGGAGGAGCCAATGGAGGCAGTCTAGTAAGGTTATTTTAAGATCCGAGCATCGTACAAAGATGTTTCATCTGTAGGCCGTGTGTGTGACAGAGTGAGAGGAGGAGATGACTTTGGAAGTGAGCCTTCCAGAGAAGTGACGAGTCCAGGAATAGGCAGAAGAATAAGGTGGAACCAAGTGGTCACTGCAGGGGGAAGGCAGTAAGAGGTGGGTCCATTCTCTGCTATTCTCTCAAAATTCTCTCTCTCCTGCAGAAAGCTAAGGTTATTTCAAACCCTTAAGAGTCAGGGGAATTCCTTTGCTCATTGAAATGACAGTGTTAAAGGTTCCATGAAATGAAATTCCATCTTTGGAAAGTGACTGCCAGCTGTCTGTCGAGAGGTATGGGAAATGCAAGGCCGATGGAGAGTTCTCCAAGAAGGCTTCTACATCCTCTGGGAAGTGCAGGTCTCAGTCTGCCGGTAGCAATGCCCAGGAGAACCACTCAAGGGCCTGCTGTCCCCAGACTGGGCCACAGCCCTGCCCTCAGACCCTGGGAGACTTCCTAAATCTGTCTATAGATGATGAATATTACCTGCATGTTCATTCCTCTGATGCCCAGCGCCTTTTCTCAGCAGTTCAAACATTCAGACAGGGCATCCAGCACCCTGTTAAAGGACTTCCCAAGCCCTCTGCCTGGAGTTGCCCTGGCCACAGAACAACTGTCGCTACATCCTGCTCCCTTAATCCGGTCCCAGGTGACCTCAGGGATAAGGGACTAAACAGGTATGGAGGATGACTGTGCAAGTCAGTGAGGCCCAGCCTGCAGTGCCCGAAGACAGGAGTCACCAAGGAACTCTTGGCCAAGCTTCTCCACTATCCGAGAGGCACGTGGACCTCCATGGGTCGTTTCTCCTTAGAGTCCAGCAGAGTGGCCGGGGACAGCAGCTGGTGCTTGGATAAACGCCGCTGCCGCTGGACTGGCATGTGGTACCGGACCTTCTTCCAGAATCTCGAGTTCATAGACTGCGACCCCTCTCTAAAGTCCCCGGACCAGCGTATGACCCCCTGCTTCTGCTTAATGAATTTAATGGATTCTGGCATTTTCTCATAGTCTGGAATCTCCTCCAGCTCCAGCAAGACGACTTTAATTCCTTCCTGAATGAGAGCATTGTACATGGCCACCTGCTCTTCAGATGAACTCCCCGGCCAGCTGAATCCTGACGTTTCTGGGACCAAAATGATAATCAGTCTCCTGCTTTTCTTTACATTTTCATTAACAACCTCAACAATGCCTGAAAAACAGGAGACGCAGCGCAGTAAGTACACTTTCAACCTATAATCCTTCCCTCCAGAACCACAGCCCCTTGAGGTTCTTCCCACCCCATCACCTATGTCTCCCGATACTCTTTCTTCTTGCCTTAAAATTGAAGGCGTTTCTCATTTTACGGAAGAGCTCAAACACTGGCCCACAAAAGGTGAGTATTTCATGTCGGAGTAGGAGTACTTTAAGAATAAATTTTATAAACTTTCTTGCTAAACCACTGGATCTACATCACTCCTATTTTACCATCAGTTGTAAAGTAACTACTAGATCTAACTAGTTACGTTCTGCAAAACGAAATAAAATTTAGTTACTTGTTGCCCCAATAGAGTATGAGAAAAGTAAACACTTTGCATTTGGTATGAAAACCATCATGTGCCACCGGGCTGTTCTTGTTTGGTCTCTCAATCGTGTCTGGCTATCTTTGACCCTTTGGACTGAAGCCTACCAGGCTCCTCTGTCCATGGGATTCCCCAGGTAAGAATACTAGAAAGGGTTGCCATTCTCTCCTCCAGGGGATCTTCCTGACCCAGGGATTGAACTCGCATCTCCTGCATTGGCAGGCAGATTCTTTACCGCTGAGCCACCAGGGAAGTCCCACTTAAGAGGCTCTTCAAGTTGTCAAGTATGTACACCCAGGCTGCAGTCTTTCAGAGACAGGAAACCCAACTTTAGTAATTCAGTTAGTTATACAAGATGTTACTTCTTTCCACTGCATACATACTTTCCCCAGCGTAGTCATCTCGGCCACAAATGAACAACTTATAGCCACACTGTTTTTCCAAGACCTCAGGCATGACTTTAAACACAAAAATATCTGAGTTACAGGTGGACCCTTCCCTAGGGGTCTTTGGACATAGTATGTATGCATCATACGTCTTTCCATCTGAAACTAAAAGAGAAAATGCAATAGCTTTAGAACCAAAAGAAAAAATGAGATTTGATAAAGTCAATATCACAAACATCATTTCATAGTGAATTACTAATTTTGTGTACAATGGTACGCAGCAACAACACCAAAAAGTATAATGTCTTTTTAAAGTGTTCATCTCTGACAAGTTTCTTTTTACTGTGTTTCACTGCAAAGTTCTTGTATTATTCAAAGGTCCCCCATAAAGAAAGATTCTTCACCTGCCTACTATGAAACTCTCTCCATTTCCTTGTTCTCATCTTACTCAAATGTCTCAGGCCTGAATTCTATCCACTCTTCCTTTCATGTATTAGTGTTGTTTAGGCACTAAGTTGTGTCTGACTCTTTTCGTGACCCCATGGACTGTAGCCCACCAGACTTCTTTGTCCGTGGGATTCTCGAGGCGAGAACACAGGAGTGAGTTGCCGTTTTCTTCTCCAGGGGATCTTCCCAACCCAGGTATCGAACCCGTTTCTCCTGCATTGGCAGGCAGA
Organism: Redunca redunca; assembly: GCA_006410935.1. Lineage (NCBI taxonomy): Eukaryota > Metazoa > Chordata > Mammalia > Artiodactyla > Bovidae > Redunca > Redunca redunca. The sequence continues at coordinate 98,809 of SJYQ01017957.1, forward strand.
TTCTATACCACTCAGCCACCAGGGAAGCCCATATATTAGTGGAGTAGTAGTTTTTTCTGAGGTTTAAACAAAATAGAAAATGCTTCCCTGGTGCATGAAAACTGAGTCATTTCTTTCATTTTATGGCAGATAATAGGATGATCTCTGTGCTACCTAGCACAGAGCAAGTCTTCAAACGTGGCTTCTGAATAACTGGATTTATAAGCAGATGCTCTAAATGCCAGGCTATCCCACCATTATGAACACCAGAGCAGTAACTTAGAAAATATTAATACTATTCAGTCTATTCAGTTATGAAACTATAATTATGTATAATTACATTATTTTGTATGGACCACATTTCATTTTAAAATTTGAATTAAAACCCTCTTAACTACCCCCACTTTCTCAGGAAAATACTACATAGTATACAAAATTGTACCTTTTTTCGGGAGGAAATCATAGAAGGAATCTCTGTACCAAAGCACAATGTCAACCTTGAAGACTTTGTAGATGCAAACAGAGCATGTAATTACCAGTGTTAACATGACGAATATACCAACTGTGGGCTTCTGGAAATCAGGGACTGTAGCAGGGAAGAGAACCCAAGCACATCAGAACCCAAAGGACTTAAAAACTGAGCACAGCGAACTAAACATTACCATCCCAGAGAAACCATATTTGGGATCAGCCTGTAAGTCCAAATTCCAGACAGTATTAACTCATTCATTACTGTATCTTATTAATGGATGGCTGTTGTTGTTGTTGTTTAGTTGCTAAGTCATGACTGACTCCTTTGCGACCCCAGGGACTATAGCCTGCCAGGCTCCTCTGTCCATGGGATTTCCCAGGTAAAAATACTGGAGTGGGTTACCATTTCCTTCTCCAGGGGATCTTCCCAACCCAGGGATCGAATCTGCGCCTCCTGCATTTACAGGCAGATTCTTTACCACTGAGCCACCAGGGAAGCCCCTATTAAAGGATACTAACCTACAAAGGCATTGAGGATGAATACTGTATAAAACTAAGGTGCATATGCATTTAATTTCCACTTAAGTAGTATGCAATAACAGAAAAGACACCAAGGACCATAAGATAGAGCGCTCCATAGGAATATGAGTAAAGTCAACGTCACTCAGACGCCTACAGACGTTCTACAAAAGTAGAAGAGTCGGGTGGAAAAAGTGGTAGACTAGAGGAAAGGAAGGAAGAGTTTAAGACTGCCAGACAGTGTTTCACACTCCACCTTCTCCCATCGCCACAGGCCAGTTACTCCGCTGCTGACCGCGGAGGAGTCTGGTGGAGAGGTAAACGGAAGGAGGGCGGAGAAAGACACCAGGGGCCAAGGAGACAACCAGGCAAGACAGTCTAAAAGCTCGGTTATTCTGTTTTTCCAATTTAGGTCACTGACCCACCTGCAGTTAAACTGGGTATGAAGTGGAAATCAAGGGAGACTAATGTCCGATTGGCCTGATAGTTCACATTTATACTCAATTATTGCAGCTTTTTAAAATATTTGTTTATTTATCGGGCTGTGTCGGGTCTTAGGTGCGGCACACAGGCTCTCTAGTTGTGGTGCTTGGGGTTGGTTGCTCCACAGCATGTGGGATCTTGGTTCCCCAACCATGATCCAATCCATGTCCCCTGCATTGCAAGGCGGATTCTTCACCACTGGACCACCAGGGAAGTCCCCAGCTGTAGCTTTGTACAAGATCCTCTTATCTGACGTGTAAATCTAGACTGTTTTTATGCAAGACCACCTTAACTATTCTGGGCCCTTGACATTTCCAATATGACTTTTAGAATAAACACACCCACAACAACATGCCCACACAAACACACACCCACACCTGCACAAATACTGCTGAGATTTTGATTGGAACTGCTTTCAATGTACAGATTAATTTGAGGGGAACTAGAGGAAATGGCAACCCACTCCAGTGTTCTTGCCTGGAGAATCCCAGGGACGGCGGAGCCTGGAGGGCTGCCGTCTATGGGGTCACACAGAGTCGGAAACGACTGAAGCAACTTAGCAGCAGCAGCAGCAGCAGAGTATTTATAATACTGAGTCTTTCGATCTATGGTTCTTTATCCCTCCATCTATTAGGTCTTTATCTCAGTAATTATTTTTAGATTGTATCAGATTTTGAACAATTGTTGCTACATTTATTCCTAAGTATTTGATAGTTTTGATGCTATTACAAATGCTATTTTTTTTAAACTTAAGTTCTATTTCTTCATTGTTGCTATTTAAAGATTACACAGAAATACTATATATACACGTATATAGCAACCCACTCCAGTTTTCTTGCCTGGAGAATACCAGGGGTAGTAGAGGAGCCTGGCTGGCTGTAGTCCACGGGGTCACAAAGAGTCAGACATGACTGAGTGACTAACTTTCACTAGTGATATTTCTAAATTCATTTACTAAGTCTAATAGTTTGTCCATAGGTTCTTTTCATTTTTTTCCATGCATACATTCATAAATATTTTAATTCAACTATAAATTATCTTAAAGTGTTGCTCACACTTTAAAATTTTTATTTATTGAAGTATAGTTTATTTATAATGTTTCAGGTGTACAGCAAAGCAATTAAGTTTTATATGTGTGTGTGTGTGTGTGTGTGTGTGTGTGTGTGTGTATACACTTTTCCTGGCTTCCCTGGCGGCTCAGAGGTAAAGAATTTGTCTGCCACTCTAGGAGGCACAGGTTTGATTCCTGAGTTTGGAAGACCCCACAGCCAGAGGACCCTGGCTGGCTACAGTCCATGAGATCACAAAAGATCTGGACACGATTTAGAAACTAAACAATATATACACTTTTTTCAGATTTTCTTTCCCTTATAGGTTATTACAAAATACTGAGTATATAGTATTTGCTATATACAGTAGGTTCTTGTTGGTTATCTGTTTTATATATATTAGTGTGTACATGTTAATCTCAACCTCCTAATTTATCCCTCTCCCTCTCCTTTGGTAGGGCTTCCCTGATAGCCCAGCTGGTAAAGAATCTGCCTGCAATGTGGGAGACCTGGGTTCGATCCCTGGGTTGGGAAGATACCCTGGAGAAGAGATCCCCTGGAGAAGGGAATGGCTACCCATTCCAGTATTCTGGCCTGGAGAATTCCACAGAATATACAGTCCATGGGGTCATAAACAGCTGGACACGACTGAGGGACTTTCACTTTCATTCTGACCAGAGGGAAGTGATAGTTTATGGTAGTTCTGATCTGCATTTCTCTATTAATTATTGATGTTGAACATTTTTTCATATGCCTGTTGGCCATCTACAAGTCTTCCTTGAAAAAAATGTCTGTTTAGGTCTTCTGCCCACTTTTTGCCTGGGTTTTTGTTGTTACTGAGTTGTATAACTGGAGATTAATCCCTTTCCAGTCACATTGTTTACATTATTTTCTCTAATTCTATAAGTTGTCTTTTCATTTTGTTCATAGTTTCATTTGTTGTACAAAAGCTTTTAAGTTTAATTAGGTCCCATTTGGCTTTGTTTTTATTTACTTTATCTAGAAAATGGATCAGAAATAATATTGCTGCGGTGGTGGAAATAATATTTCTCAGTCACGTCCGACTCCTGGACTGTATGTAGTCTGCCAGGCTCCTTCTATCCATGGGATTCTCCAGGCAAGAATACTGCAGTGGGTTGCCATTTCCTTCTCCAGGGGATCTTTCCCACTCAGGGATCAAATTCACTTCTCCTGCACTGCAGGCATATTCTTTACTACTGAGCCACCAAGAAAGTCCAATATTGCCGTGATGTATGTCAAAGAGTGTTTTGCCTTTGTTTTCCTGCAGGAGGGCAAGACATAGCTCCACCTACCCGGAGGCCTGAACAAGCCTCTAAACCAGCCTCACCCACCAGAGGGCAGACACAAGAAAACTGTCATCTCACAGCCTGTGGAACTGAGTACGCAAACAGGTCAGGACCTACCCTGGGACCATGGCCCCTGGCCCTTGGGTGATGAGAGGGAGGTGTACTGATGGGACAATAGAATGTTCCCTATAGAGGCCACTTCTCCAAGATCAAGAAACATAACTAACCTTCCATATACACAAAAATTCAAATAGAAATCTACGCAAAATGAGATGGCAAAGGAATACATTCTGGACAAAGGAGCAAGATAAAACCCTTCACCTAGAAAAACAACTGACTGAAGTGGAGATAGGCAGTCTACCCAAGAAAGAGTTCAGTATACTGGTCGTAAAGATCATAAAGTTCTACTCAGGAAAAGGGTGGATGTACAGAGTGAGAAGTTACAAGAAGTTTTAACAACCCAACAGAGCAGAAGGATACCATAACTGCAATGAAAAATATGCTAGAAGGAATCAATGGTAGAATAAATGAGACAGAAAAAGGAATCCATGAGCTGGAACACAAATACTGTTAATACTGTGTTTGATTATACAATGTATGAAAACCAGAAACTTCTGACATCCTCTCTGGAAAGTAGATATTTTGGCCTCCCCTGTGCATCCATCATGGAATTGTTTACCTAAAAATACATTCATTAGGCACCTAGGATGATCAAGAAGCAAGTCAAGAAGCAACAGTTAGAACTGGACATGGAACAACAGACTGGCTCCAAATAGGAAAAGGAGTACATCAAGGCTGTATATTGTCACCCTGCTTATTTAACTTATATGCAGAGTACATCATGTGAAATGCCAGGCTGAATGAATCACAAGCTGGAATCAAGATTGCTGGGAGAAATATCAATAACCTCAGATATGCAGATGACACCACCCTTATGGCAGAAAGTGAAGAACTAAAGAGCCACTTGATGAAAATGAAAGAGGAGAGTGAAAAGGTTGGCTTAAAACTCAACATTCAGAAAATTAAGATCATGGTATCCATCCCATTACTTCCTGGCAAATAGATGGGGAAAAAATGGAAACCATGAGACTTTATTTTGGGGGCTCCAAAATCACTGCAGATGGTGACTGGAGCCATGAAATTAAAAGACACTCCTTGGAAGAAAAATTATGGCCATCCTAGACAGCATATTAAAACGCAGAGACATTTCTTTGCCAACAAAGGTCCATCTAGTCAAAGCTATGGTTTTTCCAGTAGTCATGTATGGATGTGAGAGTTGGACCATAAAGAAAGCTGAGCACCAAAGAATTGATGTTTTTGAACTGTGGTGTTGGAGAAGACTCTTAAGAGTCCCTTGGACTACAAGGAGATCCAACCAATCTATCCTAAGGAAATAAGTCCTGAACACTCATTGGAAGGACTGATGCTAAAGCTGAAACTAATACTTTGGCCACCTGATATGAAGAACTGACTCACTGGAAAAGACCCTGATGCTGGGAAAGATTGAAGGCAGGAGGAGAAGGGGACAACAGAGGATGAGATGGTTGGACAGCATCACCGACTCTATGGACATGAGTTTGAGTAAGCTCCGGAAGTTGGTGATGGACAGGGAAGCCTGGCATGCTGCAGTCCATGGGGTCGCAAAGAGTCGGACATGACTGAGCAACTGAACTGATGATCAGACTTAAGTTGCTAACTAGCTCTGGAAATAGAATGATTAGCAATTGTCTGCATTATCACAGAACTTACAATCACATAAGGAAAACTAAGTAAGATAGATATGGATATACATAGCTGAGGCCCTAACACCTTATCTTTTGGGCCAGAGAGATGCGTTAAGAGAAGGAAAGTAGGACAAAAAAACTTCACAGAAGATACAGTTCACCTGAGAAGTAAAGCGAATGGAAGTCCCCAGGTTAAAAGGAATCTAAGAGCATTGTGGGCAGAGGAAATGGCATGGCAAACCTCAAGGTCATGGTATCTTAGCATGGGAAAACAAAACTGCATTTCAAATAAACGACTCTTGTTTACCTGGATGTATTAGTTGTATATATGCTGTGCTTATTCCTTCTGTATTCTTGGCTAAACAGGTAAATGGATGTAGGAAAAATTTACTTTCCACTGCCGAAATATTAAGCCGTGCAAGGACTGTACTCCTTCTTCTGTTTAAAGGATTCTCCACTCTGTTCAAAAGAGTAAGTAAAATTGTATAGATGGCATCAATTATAGAAACAATACATATACCTGGTTTATCTCTTTGTCACATAAACTGCAGCAGTAAGAATCACCAGCCTAAAGCACAGGTGTAAGAATAAGGCTGTAAGCAGCACACTGATCTGATATTTGATAGCTCTGGGACCACTTACTAGCAGAGAGAAATCAAATCAAAATGACCAGCTTCCAAAAAGAAAAATGGGGATACAGGCATTCTGGGCTCCGTGGGACACAGGGAATATATGAAATAAGAGTAGATCGAGACAGGTGGGCAAGGTTCCCAGGTGATGCTAAGGGTTGGGAGTTTCTCGCTGGAGAAGTGACAGGAAGCCATCAGAGACTTGAGCAGGGACATGCTTTAATTCTTGGTTACATTTCATGAGCCTTCTCTAAACTACTTTAAAAATGAAATGACATGAAGTGAAATTCAGAACGATTGCATCATTGGAATGCTGCAATTTTTAACTGAATTTAAGAGAAAGCCTTCCAAGTGGTCTGGAATTGATACCATAATAACATGTAGTTCACCTGTATTGTACAAGATCTTATGAATCCTGCTTAGCTTAGAAAAACTCAAGGGTCAATCAAAGACCCACTTGGAGAAGGAAATGGCAAGCCACTCCAGTATTCTTGCCTGGAAAATGCCATGAACAGAGGAGCCTGGTGGGGTACAGTCCACAGGGTCACAGCAACTAAGAACAATGACCACTCATCCTTGGTACTAACCCTTGCTTTGTTATTTAGCCACTCAGTCATGTCCAGCTCTTTACAACCTCATGGGGTGTAGCCCCCGGGGCTCCCCATCCGTGGGATTTCCCCGGCAAGAACACTGGAGTGAGTTGCTACTTCCTCCTCCAGGGAATCTTCTCAACCCAAGGACTGAAACTGCATCTTCTGCATTGTAGGCGGATTCTTTGCAAGTGAGCCACCAGAGAAGCCAAGCCTTGCTACCCTTGGAATTGAATACCACAGTTTGTCTAGGGCACAACTGACTCTTGGCATACTTACGTGATAAAGTCTTCCTCTAGCACGGGAGTATATGTACTAATCATTGACCCATTCCACTTCCAGTAGACATAGTTACTCAGCCGGCCAGTAACATTGCAGATCAGTTGAAGCCAGGATCCTGCAAAGCAATGTATTTTTAAATCATAACATTGATGGACTCTGGTCTATCTAGATTAACAAATGACTATTGAATAAAAATTCTAAAGTATAGGAAAGGAAAAGAAATTGCTCTTACATCTACCACTGAGAGATGACCACGATTAGTAACTTCATGCATCTTATTCCTTACCTTTCTGTGCACTGTGCAGCTTTTAAAATGGGGCATTATCATCTATCCTGACTATTGAGAATTTCGGCTCACATGATCAGCCTTCCAAAACAGGCTATTTCAATGCAGTTTAATATTCCATCACACAGACATATTATGACAAGCTCCTTTCCTATTCAGTTCGGTTCAGTTCAGTTGCTCAGTCATGTCCGACTCTTTGCGACCCCATGAATCGCAGCACGCCAGGCCTCCCTGTCCAGCACCAACTCCCAGAGTTCACTCAGACTCACGTCCATCGAGTCAGTGATGCCATCCAGCCATTTCATCCTCATCTTCCCCTTCTCCTCCTGCCTCCAATCCCTCCCAGCATCCAATGAGTCAACTGAGGTGGCCAAAGTACTGGAGTTTCAGCTTTAGCATCATTCCCTCCAAAGAAATCTCAGGGCTGATCTCCTTCAGAATGGACTGGTTGGATCTCCTCGCAGTCCAAGGGACTCTCAAGAGTCTTCTCCAACACCACAGTTCAAAAGCATCAATTCTTTGGCGCTCAGCTTTCTTCACAATCCAACTCTCACATCTATACATGACCTCTGGAAAAACCATAGCCTTGACTAGATGGACCTTAGTCGGCAAAGTAATGTCTCTGCTTTTGAATATGCTATCTAGGTTGGTCATAACTTTTCTTCCAAGGAGTAAGCGTCTTTTAATTTCATGGCTACAGTCACCATCTGCAGTGATTTTGGAGCCCAAAAAAAATAAAGTCTGACACTGTTTCCACTGTTTCCTCATCTATTTCCCATGAAGTGATAGGACTGGATGCCATGATCTTTGTTTTCTGAATGTTGAGCTTTAAGCCAAATTTTTCACTCTCCTCTTTCACTTTCATCAAGAGGCTCTTTAGTTCCTCTTCACTTTCTGCCATAATGGTGGTGTCATCTGCATATCCGAAGTAATTTATATTTCTCCCGGCAATCTTGATTCCAGCTTATGTTTCTTCCAGTCCAGCGTTTCTCATGATGTAGTCTGCATATAAGTTAAATAAGTAGGGTGACAATATACAGCCTTGACAGACTCCTTTTCCTATTTGGAACCAGTCTGTTGTTCCATGTCCAGTTCTAACTGTTGCTTCCTGACCTGCATACAGATTTCTCAAGAGGCAGGTCAGGTGGTCTGGTATTCCCATCTCTTTCAGAATTTTCCACAGTTTATTGTGATCCACACAGTCAAAGGCTTTAGCATAGTCAATAAAGCAGAAATAGATGTTTTTCTGGAACTCTCTTGCTTTTTCCATGATCCAGAGGATGTTGGCAATTTGATCTCTGGCTCCTCTGCCTTTTCTAAAACCAGCTTGAACATCAGGGAGTTCACAGTTCACGTATTGCTGAAGCCTGGTTTGGAGACTTTTGAGCATTACTTTACTAGCGTGTGAGATAAGTGCAACTGTGCGGCAGTTTGAGCATTATTTGGCATTGCCTTTCTTTGGGATTGGAATGAAAACTGACCTTTTCCAGTCCTGTGGCCACTGCTGAGTTTTCCAAATTTGCTGGCATATTGAGTGCAGCACTTTCACAGCATCATCTTTCAGGATTTGAAAGAGCTCAACTGGAATTCCATCACCTCCACTAGCTTTGTTCGTAGTGATGCTTTCTAAGGCCCACTTGACTTCATATTCCAGGATGTCTGGCTCTAAATGAGTGATCACACCATCATGATTATCCAGGTCGTGAAGATCTTTCTTGTATAGTTCTTCTGTGTATTCTTGCCACCTCTTCTTAATATCTTCTGACATAATTTCCTAATTTTTAATTATGATTGATATCCCAATGAACATGCCTGTACATGTTCATTATGAAATGTTATCCTCAATTTTTTGAGGTTTATAAGTCAGAGATTGGGGGGACTTTTTTGTTTGGATGGCTTTTTTCTCCCTTATAAATCCAATATATTTTCTAAAGATTTTGCTAAGATACTTTATAGACAGCTCTTCTGCAATAGGATCTCTTTTCTTGTTATGTTTACTTGCTGGTTTTTGCTAAAGTCTAATGCTAAAGCTGAAGCTCCAGTACTTTGGCCACCCCACGCGAAGAGTTGACTCATTGGAAGACTCTGATGCTGGGAGGGATTGGGGGCAGGAGGAGAAGGGGACAACCGAGGATGAGATGGCTGGATGGGATCACTGACTCGATGGACGTGAGTCTGAGTGAATTCCGGGAGATGGTGCTGGACAGGGAGGCCTGGCGTGCTGTGATTCATGAGGTCGCAAAGAGTCGGACATGACTGAGCGACTGAACTGAACTGAATACTATAGTATATTAATTTTATATCTGGCCAGTTAATACAATAATTATTCTAACTTTCCCCAGTTCTCTTGAAATTTATAGGTATGTAATTATACAATCGGAAAACAAAGTTCTTTTCTCCCCTACAGTCAGCAAGCCTTGGTTCTTTAATCTTTGCATTAGTGGGCACTTCTGGAACAAGTTAAGTAATTGTTAATTGTTACAGTAACTGTTACAAGTAACAGTTAACTGTTCATGTGGGCAGCTTAGTCTCACTTGACTTCAATAAGAAAGTCGAGACCTGTATAAGACTTAACACTATACTGTTTCACAATTAAAGATGCTGATGATGACTGGTTTGAATTAATGTTATTTATCAAGTGCAGAGGGCTTCCTAGGTGGCTCAGTGGTAAAGAAGCTGCCTGCCAAGTAGGACACACAGGTTTGATCCCTGGGTTGGTAAGATTCTCTGGAGAAGGAAATGGCAACCCACTCAAGTATTCTTGACTGGGAAATCCCATGGACAGAGGAGATTGGCAGGTTACAGTCCATAGGGTCGCAAATCAAGTGCAGAAAGTATCCCTCAGTTCCCATTTTTCTAAGTCATTTTATTGGTAATTAATGTGAAATCTTATCAAATAAAAGCCTGACTATAGCATAACCTTGTGCTATGGTGACTGGGCCTCTGATCAGTGCGATATATTAAAATAATTATTTCTAATGTAATATAGGAGGGAGGAGAAGGGGACGACAGAGGATGAGATGGTGGGATGGCATCACCGACTCGATGGACGTGAGTTTGAGTAACCTCCAAGAGTTGGTGATGGACAAGGAAACCTGGCATGCTGCAGTCCATGGGGTTTCAATGAGTCGGACACAAAGGAGAGACTGAACTGAATGCAGCTATTATTTTTAGATCTGTAGATCAAATCTAGGTTTTAGAGAGAGCTCTTAAGTACACATTCCCAGAGCATGCCTTCTCAACAGGGAAAAATGTGATTCTTAGTGAGGAGAGCAAGAAAAGCTTATCTATTGCAATGGTCTGCAGTCCTCTAAAGTGCCAGAGTACATGTCTGGGCATTAAATATCTGAGAAAGTAAAGAGGATTGGGGAAAAAAATGTCCTGTTAGGTGCTACAGGGGAAGAAAAAAGGGGGAAATAAAAGGTTGAAAACAGCGCTCTGAATTCTACTGGCCAATATTTAAAGTTTTCATGTCTTTGTTTACATCTATGAATGTCTCTCTATTACCTTCCAACATGAAGAACAACTTGGCCAAGTACAGAATTCAGAGGTCACACATTTTAGCTTTTAATCTCTGTACAATTGTTTTCTGTCTTCATGCAGTTACTATTACAGAAGAGAATTCTATATGCCAGCCTGAATTTTGATCCTCTGATACAAAAGAAAAGTCTGTTTTTTATGTTGGGACCAGTGGTTTCCAACAACTTTCAGTGTTGGCAAAAACGTTCTATAGTTGTGCTGTCTAATATGTAGTCACATCTAAGCCAGTCAGCCCTTGACTGAGGGACTAATACTTAATTAAACTAAATTTACTTAATTTAAATTTAGTGTGGCTATGTACATAACCACACATGCCTAGCTGCTACTGTATTGTACAGCTTAGCTGTGAATGCTTATAGTATTATGTCTTTATTCTTGAAATAAAATATTATCACTAACTTGGAAAAATAATTCTCTAAAGTAATTTATCTTCTGGGCCTACAGTCTTAGTCTTCTACCTAAAAGTTTAACTCTCTCAGGAAAAGAAATCCATCCTATACCAAATATATTCCATTTCTTATTCGTAGGCCTATTGAACTTGGTCTTTGTATTTTAAGATTTTTTTTTTTATGTGGAGCATTTTTAAAGTCTTTATTGAATTTGTTATAATATTGCTTCTGTATTATGTTCTGGTTCTTTGGCCACGAGGCAGGTGAGATCTTAGCTCCCCTCCCTGGGATCGAACCCACACCCCATATATCGTAAGGTGAAGTCTTAACCACTGCATCACCAAGGAAGTCCCTCAACTTGTTTTTCAGCTGATGTCTTCACGAATCGTAACTGTCCATAGAAAAGTAACACTGAGTCAATGAGATGTGGCTAGATGTTTGCCATAAGAGGCAGAAAATCCAAAGAAACAAGACACAACCTGTGCCACTTTCTAACTTTAGATACATGCAGTCAACAGCTTGGGTTGTATGCAGTAAAGGAACAGTTTATCTTACTCTCTAGTTCAAAAATATACTGATTTCAGCATATTCTAATTGTAGCCCACTTACCCAAGACCACTTCCATTGTCTCATTAGCTGGACTCACAATCTCAGGTATTGTGTTTCTGGATTTCTCTGAAAGAAAAACACCCACAAGGTCTCTTGCAGATTCGAATCTCCAAAGATGACAACACTTGGCAAAATATACCAAATACTAATATATACAACACAGCATCTGCCTCTAGGGGCCAAAGTATACATGGCAGGAGACAGAGGGCCAGGACTTTTGTGAACGCAGGAGACTGACTCAGAGGCCACAGCAAAACCGTAACACCTCGGCCCTTCTGAACCCAGAGTTTGGTGCTACAGAAAAAAAAAAAAAGACCACAAATATCACCAGGCCCTGGGTTTCCAGACAAGTGCATGTCTTCATGCGAATCAGGGAAAACAAAGTGGCTTCCCTGGATGGAGCTTTATTAACCAGAAAGTCACCTAGTGCTAGATTTGTGTCTATTTGGTAATTTTCACAATAACCCAAGAGTGAAAGCCACAGTTATCAAAGAATGCCACACATTTCGGCATACTTTATTAAAGCAGGCAGAAAAATACTAAGAATCTCCAGAAATTAATCTTTTAGTGGCTCAGACGGTAAAGCATCTGTCTGCAATGCAGGAGACCCAGGTTCGATCCCTGGGTTGGGAAGATCCTCTGGAGAAGGAAACGGCAGCCCACCCCAGTATTCTTGCCTGGAAAATCCCATGGACCTCGGAGCCTGATAGGTTACCATCCATGGGGTTGCAAAGAGTCAGACATGACTGAGCAACTTCACTTATTCTGAAGAAGATAGGCTTAAAGAGTTGATCTGGGACCAAACCTGAGAAACACCAAATTTGAATGCCTAGTATTCATTCTGCTACTTAAAAAAACTGTTAGCTCCATCAGCGCAGGATATTATCTCTCTTGTTCCCTAATGTATACCTAGAAAGTGCCTGGAAGATAGGAAATGCCCAATAAATATTTATAAATCCGTTAGAAGAGAAACAAAATAGAACCCCACCCGTGATTATATTATTTCTACATAAGGGATCAGAAAAGATGTCCGAAAGTAGTTAAAACCCATTTGAATTCTTAAAATTCTGTACTACCCTGTTTTCCCTCAAATCTGGTCTGCTGGTCTGGCTGCAGTACCCCAGGAAACACAAACTGGAGATACACAACGCCCAAGGAAGTGCTGCTAAGGATGGTTGTGAAATTTAGGAGTCACTGATACTTGTAGGGTGTAGGCAAGGAATCAGTTTTGAGACAACACAATTAACCTATGGAAAAAATAAATAAGTGTAGAATTGAGAAAACACAGCTATCTGAAAAGTGATCATCTGGGTTTACCTGGGATAGTCCCTATTAGGCCTGTGGTCCCAGAATAATTACTAATAGAGACTGCTTTAACTTTTCAAAGTCCTGGTTAGAATAACTTTACTCTTTTTTTTTTTTTTGTAAATAGCTTGATAAATTTAACTTTCTATTTCATATCAGAGTAAAGCTGATTAACAATGTTGTGATTGTTTCAGGTGGACAGCAAAGGGACTCAGCCATGCATACACATGTATCCATTCTCCTCCAAACTCCCATCCCATCCAGGCTGCCACGCAACATTGAGCAGAGTTCCCTGTGCTATGCAGTAGGTTCTTGCTGGTTACCCATTTAAAATATAGCAGTGTGTATATGTTCTTCCCAAACTCCCTAACTATCCCTACCCCAATTCTTTCCCTCTGGTAACCACAAGTTCACGGGAATAACCCTCTTCATACATTACTGAAAGCTTAAGAAATCCTAGTATTGAGAGAAAGGTTGAGCATTCTGCCCATCTCTGGGTAACTTATAAAGGCGCATTTGTTCTATTTTGTCTTAAAATAGTTTTTAAGATAAAATATGGTGAATAGCAGCCTCAGGATAACTAACAAGAAAAACTGGCATGCACCTATTCATTTCTCAGCTGTCGGGGACCAGGCACATGACTACAAGCTGAACACATTTGATCAACAACACAGTTCACAACAACCTTGGAAACTTGAATCTGCTTACAGAGGAGGAAACCGGCTTAGAGAAGTTACGTGACTGGGTTAACAAAGACCTCACAAGAGTGGAGCTTATTCCATGGATAAAGAAGCTGCGGTGCATGTATTCAATGGAATATTACACACCATTAGAAAGAATGAAATAATGCCATTTTCAGCAACACAGATGGACCTAGACATTGTCGTACTGAGTGAACTCAGTCAGACGGTAAAGGGGAAATATCGTATGACATCCCCCCATCAAGCTAAAAGAAATGATACAAAGGAACTTACAAAACAGAAAGAGACTTATAGACTTAGAGAATGAACTTATGGTCACCAAGGGGGAGGGGGGGGAACGGATATATTTAAAATGGACAACCAACAATATATATAAAATATATATTTGCTGTCACCACTGTGGTCTTCCCTCACTGACCCTAGCAGAGTACTCACCATACTGTGGGTTGATTAATTTTTAACTATGAAGAGTCATTTCCTGATTTTAAGAGTGGCTTATGCAGATTGAGGAAATCAAAGAAGCCCCGTGGGGACTTAGAGAATCAACTTACGGTTACCAGGGGGGAAGGGATAGTTAGGGAGTTTGGGATGGACGTGTGCACACTGCTGTATTTAAAGTGGATAACTGACAGGGCCTACTGTATAGCACAGGGACCTCTGCTCAGTGTCATGTGGCAGCCTGGAGGGGAGTTTGGGGGAGAGTAGATCCATGTATATGTGTGGCTTAGCCCCTTTGCTGTGCACCTGAGACTATCGCAATGTTGTTAATTAGCTGTACTCCGATACGAAATAAAAAGATGTTTTTGAAAAAGTGTAACTTATTTCAAGGTCCATTAGGGTCCATCAACAACTGCCAGACACCCAGACTCCCCGGGTGAGAGGTCTCAGAGCCGTCCTCTCCCCAGCACTGGCCAGAGGAGTCCCTGACGCCTCTCGAGAACCACCTTTAGCCACGCCCCAAAACAAGCCTCCTAGTTCAGCTGGAAAACTCAGCTCATCCCGTCTGTTTAATCAGCACTGTGTCTGAAACAGGAATGAAAACACTTAAATAGCATATAGCAACAAACACTAAAGCCAGGTGACCTCTAGCAAGCCATCAAGCTTCTCTTGGACTTAGTCCCTCTGTAGACAGTGAAGGTGATATGACGGTCTCTGGACCTTCCCAGATTTAAACTCCCAGGACTGCAGCTATGACTCACCCAGAGTAATCAGCTTTATCGCCCGGGTGACACGATACTGCTTTCCCAAGTGTGTGTACGATGCAAGACACATATAGTGCCCACTGTGTGTTGTGTTCACATTTGTGATGATCAGCTTATTTGTTACTCCAGCAAAGTTTACATTGTCAAGAAGTAGAGGTTTGCAATCCTAGACGGGGGAAAGGAAGCATTGAAAACCAATTAGTCATAGTTACATTCATGTAAGGGCAACCCACTCCAACATTCTTGTCTGGGAAGCACTATGGACAGAGGGGCCTGGTGGGCTACAGTCCATGGGGTCACGAAGAGTCAGATATGACCAACGGACTAGAACACACAGTCATGTGTATGTGAATAGAAAGGTCTTTGCACAGAAGTTTTAATTTTGCTTTTTTTTTTTGGCAAAGTCATAACTATATTCCCAAGATATTACATTTTTATGTCTTGCACTTTGAAGACAACTGGAGACAAATTTACTTTGTGAGAAAAAAATGTTTGAGGAAAGAATGCTAACTACAGTTTCTTAGTAATGATATACTTCCATTCTTCACTGATATTATTTTGTATTTTTAAACCTCTAAAAAATGATTATCCATGTAAGCTCCAACAAGCCAGGTAGATCAAAGATACCAGAATATGATGGATGCCATGCAGCGCTAGCTGACCGCTTCTCAGTTATAGAAACCACTAACGTTATCTAAGGACCACTTAATATTTATAAGAAAACATGAAATACTATACTTTGTAACAAATAGTAATTTTAAAAAACCCTAAATTTATAATCATCCTTTAAACATCTTATATGCCCACTATACTTTTCTCAGCTGTACCCTATTAAACAAAAATGACAGAAAGTAAATTTTTAGTTAAGCTGCAAATTAAACACATACAATCATAAAACTTTTTAAATGTTCTATGAAGTTTCACCACTCAAAAGCAAATAATCTACCAAATGAAAAAGTACTTTGCAGATTCATCCTATTGTGTATGAGAGCAAACTGTCTTATTTGCTAGAGAAGTAAAAGGCCATACGTAACACAAAATTACCTTATACCACTGTACTTGGGGTAACTCATTGTTTTCATCTTTTAAAAAATCCAAGTAAGGACATACAAGTTGTCCATCTCCCGTGGTCAGTAGTCTTTGGGTAAACACAGTTCTTTCATTGTAACACAAGTTAGGCTCATGCTGCACAAACTCTACCACTATTTTAATTTTGAGGCAGTAAGTTGAATTTCTAAAATAAATCAAAATAGATTCATTAAAAAAAATTTTTTTTCTGTCCTGAAGTATGGCAGGTACAGACATCACATGTTTGTAACATACTTATCGCTTCCTTACCTCACCGAGCAATAGTAAGCTCCTGAATCCTCCACTTGAGCAGGAACAAACCAGAGCTTGTCTTTGTGCTGATGAATCCTGGATCCTCTCTCTGTAGATACAGCTGTCGTGCTGTCATTTTTATACCAGGTGATAGGCTCCTTGTGTACACTTGTGATGAGAGGACACGCGCGAGCATCAATTTCATGTGCGGGTGAAACTAACGTAATTTTCTCTTCATGTTCCTCACATTTATCTTAAAAAAGGAGAAAGGGAAAGTCATTTCTGTAAGAAATTTGTCAACGTTTCTTCACGGAATATCTAAATAAAAACACCAGTTATTAAATATATTAATTTGTGTTATACAGGAGAGTGTTAGTTCAGTTCAGTCGCTCAGTCGTGTCTGACTCTCTGCGACCCCATGAATCGCAGCACGCCAGGCCTCCCTGTCCAGCACCAACTCCCAGAGTTCACTCAGACTCACGTCCATCGAGTCAGTGATGCCATCCAGCCATCCCATCCTCGGTCGTCCCCTTCTCCTCCTGCCCCCAGTCCTTCCCAGCATCAGGATCTTCTCCATGAGTCAACTCTTCGCATGAGGTGGCCAAAGTACTGGAGCTTCAGCTTTACATCATTCCCTCCAAAGAAATCCCTGGACTGATCTCCTTCAGAATGGACTGGTTGGATCTCCTTGCAGTCCAAGGGACTCTCAAGAGTCTTCTCCAACACCACAGTTCAAAAGCATCAATTCTTCGGTGCTCAGCTTTCTTCACAGTCCAACTCTCACATCCATACATGACCACAGGAAAAACCACAGCCTTGACTAGACGGACCTTTGTGGGCCAAGCAATGTCTCCTTTTCAATATGCTATCTAGGTTAGTCATAACTTTTCTTCCAAGGAGTAAGTGTCTTTTAATTTCATTGCTACAATCACCATCTTCAGTGATTTTGGAGCCCCCAAAAATAAAGTCTGACACTGTTTCCACTGTTTCCCCATCTATTTCCCATGAAGTGATGGGACCAGATGCTATGATCTCAGTTTTCTGAATGTTGAGCTTTAAGCCAACCTTTTCACTTTCATCAAGAGGCTTTTTAGCTCCTCTTCACTTTCTGCCATAAGGGTGGTGTCATCTGCATATCTGAGGTTATTGATATTTCTCCCAGCAATCTTGATTCCAGCTTGTGTTCCTTCTAGCCCAGCGTTTCTCATGATGTACTCTGCATATAAGTTAAATAAGCAGGGTGACAATATAGAGCCTTGACAGACTCCTTTTCCTATTTGGAACCAGTCTGTTGTTCCATGTCCAGTTCTAACTGTTGCTTCCTGACCTGCATACAGGTTTCTCAAGAGACAGGTCAGATGGTCTGGTATTCCCATCTGTTTCAGAATTTTCCACAGTTTATTGTGATCCACACAAAGTCTTTGGCATAGTCAATAAAGCAGAAATAGATGTTTTTCTGGAACTCTCTTGCTTTTTCCATGATCCAGCAGATGTTGGCAATTTGATCTCTGGTTCCTCTGCCTTTTCTCAAACCAGCTTGAACATCTGGAAGTTCATGGTTCACATATTGCTGAAGCCTGGATTGGAGAATTTTGAGCATTACTTTACTAGCATGTGAGATGAGTGCTTTTTCGATGATTCAGCGGATGTTGGCAATTTGATCTCTGCATCCTCTGCCTTTTCTAAAACCAGCTTGAACATCTGGAATTTCATGGTTCCCGTATTGCTGAAGCCTGGCTTGGAGAATTTTGAGCATTACCTTACTAGCATGTGAGATGAGTGCAATTGTGCAATAGTTCGAGCATCCTTTGGCATTGCCTTTCTTTGTGTTATACAGGAGAGTGTTAAGAACCTGACAATTAGGAGAATTATCTTGGAAGTCTGAAAGATTTCTATCTGTGTCCTTGAGCAAGTTATTTAACCTCTCTCATCCCCTCTGTATAGCTGTTTCAGTAAAAAGATGGAATAACCGTAATTTGCCCTCCCACCTTGAACAGCTAAAAAAATTGGACAAAGTATAACAAACAACAATGTTCAAGACATTGAATGTCAGGGAACAAAGGACAGAAATACCACAAAGTCAGGACACAAAAGGAGGGGAACCCTAGAATCTCCCCAAAGGACTGTGTAGAGGGGGATTCTAAACTGTGGCACTGCAGGGAGGAAAGGAGGCAAAACCCAGTGTTCCTTCTTGAGCTGAGGAGATGGGCCTGGAGATCCAGGTAAACCAAGAGGCCGGAGGGCAGGATACCTAAGAGATTACAGCTGCACCCAGAGGAGGAGCGAGTTCTGGAGGACTACAGGACTGAGCATTCCTCAATTCATGTAACATGCATCCCTGAAGGGCAGGAGAGGGCCTGTCTCCCTGGAACAGGAAAAGTCTTTGAAAAAATACAAGTTGAAATTTTTCATAATTTTATGAAAATAACATACTCACAGACCCCAAAGTCACAATGATCCCCAAGCCAAAGAAACATGAAGAAAACCACACCACATAAGACAAAAATGATGCAGCCTTCTTACCAGAAACAGTACAAGCCAGAGAGAAAAGAATAAAGATAATTACTAAAAGAGAAAAAAAATCACCTACCTAAAATTCTACATCCAGGGAAAGTATCTTTCAGAAATAGAGGCAACACTGTAAATTTCAAGTCAGATAATTGGTAATACCTAGTTAATAATATTCATCCCTATTCTGTCATCACCGAAAACACATAATATCAGTATGCTCCACTTTCAGTGATGCAAAATTGGATCATCCAGCTAAATTTTATCCTCCAGGTCTTTCAACTATACAATGTCTCTTTTCAATTAATAAGCACTTTGAAAGGTGGTATTTTGAGATTATGTGCATAGTCTATAAATACTTTTCACTCAGTTATTTTTGTATTCACTGATTATCTTGCTTGAATAAATTATAGAGGCAGAAATAGAGGCAAAATACTTTTTCATACTTTTAAAATATTACTTTTTTATATTTATTTTCATATATATATATAAACTATCACCAGCACACTTGTACTGACAAAAAATGTAAGGAGGTCCTTTAGAAAGTAAGAAAAATAGTATCAGATGAAAAAATTAATCTATATAAAGGAATAAATAGCCCCAGAAATATTTACTACATGGGTAGTCATTAAGAGCTTTTCATTTTATTTAAATCTCTTTAAAGATAACTAATCGGAGAAGGCAATGGCACCCCACTCCAGTACTCTTGCCTGGAAAATCCCATGGATGGAGGATCCTGGAAGGCTGCAGTCCATGGGTCGCTGAGGGTCGGATACCACTGAGCAACTTCACTTTCACTTTTCACTTTCATGCACTGGAGAAGGAAATGGCAACCCACTCCAGTGTTCTTGCCTGGAGAATCCCAGGGACGGGGGAGCCTGGTGGGCTGCTGTCTATGGGGTCACACAGAGTCACTGAAGTGACTTAGCAGCAAAGATAACTAAAGATCACTTCATGGCAAATAGACAGGGAAACAATGGAAACAGTGACAGACTTTATATTCTTGGGCTCCAAAATCACTGCAGCCATGAAGTTAGAAGAGAAGATGCTTGCTTCTTGGAAGAAAAGCTATGACAAACCTAGACAGCATATTAAAAAGCAGAGACATTATACCAACAAAGGTTCATATAGTCAAAGCTATGGTTTTTCCGATAGTCACATATGGGTGTGAGAGATGGACCATAAAGAAAGCTGAGCACTGAAAAACAGATGCTTTTGAACTGTGCTATTGGAGAAGACCCTTGAGAGTCCCTGGGACTGCAAGGAGATCAGGCTTTCCAATTCAAAAGGATATCAGTCCTGAATATTCATTGGAAGGACTGATGCTGAAGCCGAAGCTCCAATACTTTGGTTACCTGATGCAAAGAACTGACTCACTGGAAAAGCCTCTGATGCTGGGAAAGACTGAAGGCAGGAAGAGAAGGGGACAACAGAAGATGAGATGGTTGGATGGCATCACCGACTCGATGGACATGACTTTGAGCAGGCGCCAGGAGCTGGTGATGGACAGGGAAGCCTGGTGTGCTGCAATCAGTCCATGGGGTTGCAAAGAGTCGGACACAACTGAGCAACTGAACTGTACTGAAAGATAATTAAATATTTAAAGCAAAAACAATGATTGTGAGACATACAACATCTGAAGACATAATATGCATAGTAACAAAGGGGCAAAGTTCAAGAAGGGAGAAGTGGATGTATTCTAGGTTTTTTATACTATTTGTGAACTGATACAATCACTTGAAGGTATATAAAAGTCGCTTAAGTGAAGTCGCTCAGTCATGTCCGACTCTTTGTGACCCCGTGGACAGTAGCCAACCAGGCTCCTCAAACCATGGGATTTCCCAGGCAAGAATACTGGAGTGGGTTGCCATTTTTGATAAGTTAAAGATGGATACCATAAGCACTAGGGCAGCTATTTTTTTTTAAGTTATTATAAGCCAACACAGAAGATAAAATAAATCATGAAAATTCTCAATTTATCCAAAATTCAGCAAAAAAGAAAGAGAGAGAGAAAAGATAACAAAGTAATAATAGTACAAGGAGAAAATAAAATCACAAGCTCCTAAAATAAAACCCAAATATACTAATAATCATATTACATTTTTTTCATGGTATAAGTAACCCAATTGAAAGGCAGAGATAGTCAGATTTGATTTAAAAAAAAGGATCCTACTATATGCTAACATACACACAAACCCACACATATACACACTTTAGGTGTAAAAACACCTTAAAAGTAAAAGCGGAGAGAGGAGAGAAATATTATGTTAATTAAAAGAAGATTTGAATGGTTACTACATTATTATCAAAGTAGATTTTACACTAAAGCATATTTCCAGGGGTAAGAAGTCATTTAATTATGACAAAGGAGTCATTTATCAAGAGGTACATGGTAATCTTAGACATTTATTCACCTATTGATGGTGTTTCAAAATACATAAAGCAAAAACTGATAGAGCTGCAAAAAAAAATAGAGAAACCTACAATTAGAGTCAAGAGATTTCAACACTACTCACAGTAACTGACAGAACAAGTAGAACAATTAGACAGAAAATCAGCAATGATGTAGAAGATTTGAACCATACTATCAACCGATCTGGCATAATTAGTATTTACAGAAAATCTTACCCAACAGCCAAATACATATTCTTTTTAATTGCACACAAGAAAACTTGTCAAGATAAACCATATTCTTGTTCATAACCCAACAGTTAACAAACTTAAAAGGATTCAAAGTATGTTCTCTGAATTAAACTAGAAATCAATAATAGAAAAATATCTAGGAATTCACTGGTGTGTTTAAAACCTTAAAAAAATATTCTAAATAACCCATACATCAAAGAAGAAATAAGAGGAAATTAGAAAGCATTTTGATCTGAATGATAAAATATAACATATCAACACTTGTGTCATGCAAAGGAAAAAAATACCTAGAGGAAAGTCAATAGCATTAAATACCTCTGTAAGAAAAAAGATCTCAAATTAATAACTTCAGTTTCTACTTAATAAATCAGAAAAAATTAAAACCTAAGTAAGCATAAGATAGTAAGTGATATGGCTCCAAGAGAAAAATCAATGAAATAAAAAACAAAAACAACAGAAAAATCAAAGATATCAAAAGCTAGTTCTTTCAGAATATTGTAAATCAACTATATTTCAATTAAAAAAATTTTTTAAGGAAAAAAACCAACAATAAGAACAACAAAATTTCAAGCCTAGATGGCTTCACTGGTATATTCATAGAAGGAAAACATCAATTTTATACAAACTCTTTCAGAAAATTGAAGAGTCAGAAATACTTCCCAACTCACTCTGTCAAATAAGTATTATTTTAATTCCCAAACCAAAGACATTACAGGAAAACCACAAACCATTCTTCATCATAGAATACAGATGCAAAAATTTTTTTAAAATCTTAGCAAATTGAATCCTACAGTATATTAAAAACCAACAGTGCATTGTGAGGTACATAACATGCTAGGAATGCAAAGTTGGGTCCTTATCCAAGAAAAACAGCAACAAACAAAACTAGAAATAGGTGGGAACTTCCTAAACCTAATAGAGGACAGCTATAAAAAACTTATAGCTATCATATATAAGATTAGCAAGAAGGTAAGAATGTCCACTCTAACCACCTTTATTCAGCACTGTATTGGAAGACCTAATTAGTGTATTAGGGCAAGAAAAAGAAATGGCATTAACATTGAAGGAGAAAATGTCTATTTGCACACGACGTGATTATCTATGTAGATATGCTATGAAATCTTTAATATGCAAAGAAATCTACAAAGGATCTAGAGGGGTTCCTCAGTTGTAGGATATAATAGGAATATGCAAATAGGAATGTTTATATTATCAAAACAATTAGAAACTGGATTTTTGAAAATACCTTTTATAATAGCCTCAATAGATATGAATAATTAAGGATAAATCTGATAAAAGATGCATCAGACCAATCCAATGAAAATTGCAAAATAAATTTATAAAGATTAAATTTATTTAAATAAATGTTAAGAGATCAAAGACAATGAAGACACCTATACTTCATTCTTTGATCAGAAGACTCAATATTGTTAAGTAGTCCAGTCTCTCTAAACCAATTTATACTCATTTCAATATTATCTGGGATTGTGATGGTTTCATGGGTGGATATGTATGCCAACACATCAAATTGAATACCTTAAACCTGTGGTCTATTGTGAGTTTATTATAGCCTCCTTTAAAGCTGCTTAAAAACAGTATTGAAACAAAAGTGGCTAGGCACTCAGCATGGTACCTGCACTGAGCCAGGACCGGTAAGTATTTCACTCCTAGGAACAGCAGTAGCAATAACAATTAACAGTGATAAAAGAATAAGCCTTAAGAACTCAGCTCAACACACTCTCCTGTTTATCTGGAGTTTGCCCCACCGCACCACCAAAACTCTTCTGACCAAGTCACCTATGACTTTTAAGTTGCTAAATCAATGACTTTGAAACATCATCTTACTCAGCACATCAGCATTGCTGCTATTGTTCGGTCATTCAGTCCTGTCTGACTCTTTGCAACCCCATGGTCTGCAGCACACCAGGCCTCTCTGTCCTTCACTGTCTCCCAGAGTTTGCTCAAATTCATGTCCGTTGAGTCAGTGACGCCATCCATTGTACTGGACACATGTTATCCTCATCCTTGAAACAGATTCTTCACTTGGCTTCCAGGACAGTGTCTGGCTCTCCTCCTACATTTCTGGCCAGTCTGTCACTGGCCCTTGGATGAGTGGGAGCCTGACCCCTCATTCTTGGAGAGCTGTGGAGTTTACTCCTTGACGCTCTGTTCTTTTCTCACTCCCCATCAAGTCTGAGTTCAAATACCAGCTGCTTGCCAAGGTCTTCAACTTTATTCCTCCAATCTCTAGCTCCAGACTACTTAATCAAATCACTATGTAGACATCTAACAGACAGCTATTGTGGTGAGAAGACTCTTGAGAGGCCCTTGGACAGCAAGGAGATAAATCACAGTCAGTCCTAAAGGAAACCAACCCTGAATATTCATTGGAAGGACTGATGCTGATGCTGAAGATCAATACTTTGGCCACATGATGTGAAGAGCCAACTCACTGGAAAAGACCCTGATGCTGGGAAAGACTGAGGGCAAGAGAAGAGGGTGGCAGAGAATGAAATGGTTGGATGGCATCACCGACTCGATGCACAGAAGTTTGAGCAAATTCTGGGAGATGGTGAAGGAACAGGGAAGCCTGGCATGCTGCAGTCCATGGGGTCACAAAGAGTTGGACACAGCTTAGCAACTAAACAACAACCACCTTAACATGTCCAGTCTGAACACGTGACCTTCCCCCTCTCATAATGGCAACCCCACTTTGCATGTGCTCAGACTAAAACCCTCCGTCCCTCACACCCACATCTACTCTATCTGAAAATCCTCTTGGCTCTGTCATCAAAGTATATCCAGACTCTGACAACTCAATTCTCCTTGTCACCCTTGAATAGCTTACTTTCATAGCTTGCCTGAACCACTGTAACCACCTCCTAACTGGCCTATTTCTCCTTTTGCCTCCCAATGGTCTGTTCACAGTATAAGAACCAGAAGGAGCCTGTAAAATATAGAAATTTCCTGGCAGTCCAGTGGTTAGGACTCCACACTTTCATGGTAGAGGGCCTGGGTTCAATCCTTGGTTGGGGAACTAAGTTCCCACAAGCCACAGAGTGCAGCCAAAAAAAAAACAAAAAAAAAACAAAAAAATCACCTCTCTAGGTTTAAACTGGAAACCTACACAGTCTTCCCATTTCAGAGTATAAGCCAAGATCCTTATAAAGGTCACTAAGTTCTCTACACGATCAACCCTCCCCTAATCTCTATCACTCAAATCATACCCCTCACCTTTCACTCTGTTCTAGCCACAGCAGATTGTAGTTCCTGGAGCATGTCAGTACTCCTGGCCTTAGGACCTTGGCACAGGCTGCCTAGACTATTTCTCCACCCCCAACCTGGTCTATATAGCTCCCTCCACCCACTCCTTCAGGGTCAAGTCAAAGGTCAACTTCTTGATGAGATCTTTCCTGGCCACACTATCAAAAAAAAATGTAACCTTCTGCCCACCCCAATGCCAAAACTTTATACCTTCCTTTTCCTGCTTTTTTTTCCCACTCTACACTTACCAACATATGACATAATATATATTTAGTTATCTAAGGTATTGTCTCTGTTCATTACTGGAATGTAAACCCCATGCAGATAGATATTTCTGTTTGGATTATCCATGGTTGTAGCCCCAGTGGCAGAGCCTGGCACATAGTAGGGCTAAACGCATGTGCAGTAAGAGAGGGAGAGGGGAAGAGTGAAGATGAATAAATGGAGACAATAAAGAATTGTCAGCTGTGGGTTCATAAAGACTGCATTTTACACCTCTTCCAAATGAAAGCCAGGAACCCCCAGATTATACTCTTTAAGCAGCAACAAAGTGGGGAGAGACGTGGACTAGCCATTGGTGGTATGGATTACAGCTCTTGCTCTGAGATAGCCCCATGACCGTGGCTCCTAACCAACCTGGGCTTCAGCTTCCCAGTGGACAAATGAGAGAATGAAAAGTGAAGCTGTTGAAAGGGCATCCAGCAATACAGTTCTGTGACCTGAAAATCCAAAGACACAGCTAAGAAAAATGATGCTGTTAAGGAAGGTACCACAGGTATTCTACGTACCAGATTTTCTTAGTGGACAGGAACACAAGGAAATGCTTTACTCACCAGCCTCCAGAGAAGGAATCAGTAAAGTGATGAAACAAAGAAGCCTGAGTAATACTTTCATATTCTCCTGGAGAAACAAACAAACAAAAATGTAAAAAGTAACTATTCCCCCCAACTCTCTAAAGCTACATACATTGACTCCCCCCCTGGCTTCACCCTCACCCCCTAGTCACACTGATAGGCTAGTCTCACTACATCGTTTATGCGATCATGCTTTGTGATGCAAAATGGGTAAAAGGAGGGTGAAGATTTTTAACAGAACTGGGGACAAGCTCACGTAATTTAAGATGAACAAAACTTCCGTCATCTGTGCCATCATTCATTTCCATTTAAATTTCCCCCAAATCCAACCTATGCCACACCCCAAGTAGACTGCGCACTAGACCATTAAAGCATCTTGCCTCTACTTATATGGATCTGTACCCCACCTAGAACATAGCCACTGTCAGGACCCATGTGCGATGCCCCAAACTTCCAGATCCTGCTAAAGGTCACACCTTCCCTTTATCATGCATGACACTAAACCCTTTGGATGAAATGGCACAGCTGCATAGAAATGAACCAGAAAGACCGCAAGAAATAATAACAATATATTACAATTGGGTTGGTCCTTATGATTGTTTGTCTTCCCCTTTTCTGGGGCTTGCTAGAGCTTTCAATTGAAAATTCCTACAATAAACATGTATTAATCTTACCACACAAAAATAAAACCTCCACAGCCCCTCTGCATAGCTGAGAAGCCACACCGACGTAGCAGTAGCTACAACAGGCACTGGCCAGCCACTGGGCTGTGTATTAAACTGAGGTCCTGGTGGTGCTTTAGCCACTGAGTCGCGTCCAGCTCTTGCGACCCTGTGGACTGTAGCCCACTAGGCTCCTCTGTCCATGGAATTTCTCAGGCAACAATACTGGAGTGGGTTGTCATTTCTTCCTCCAGGGGAACTTCCTGACCCAGGGACAGAACCCAGGCTTCCTGCATTGCAGGCAGATTCTTTACAGAATGAGCCACCAGGGAAGCCCCTGGTAACCTGTGATTTTAATTTCATAACATTTTGTCCATATCCATGGCAGGGGGCGTAATCAGGTCAAGCATTCGACTAATGCCAGAAGGAAAGCATGCCCAGGGTTTTATCCATTAAACATCACTAAAATAATATCAATTGGAATTGAAAAAGTAAAAAACAAATGCTCCTTTTGCCTACCTTTCTAAACTACTCAAGCCCACAAGAAATGTTCAGTATGGCCCCTTTTCCTCTTAGAATGTTCCTGTTCGGTACTCCTGAGGCGGTGGCAGGGGGTGGGGGTGGAGTTACAATTATGTGCACCAAACTCCAATCTCCTGCTTCCAATGAATTTATGAAAGTGAGAAAAGTGTTAATTCACTCAGTCATATCTGACTCTGCGACCCCATGGACTGTAGCCCACCAGACACCCCCGTCCATGGGATTTCCCAGGCAAGAATCCTGGAGTGGGTTGCCATATCCTTCTCCAGGGGATCTTCCTGACCCAGGGATTGAACCTGGATCTCCTGCATTGCAGGCAGATTCTTTACCATCTGAGTTACTAGGGAAGCCCCTAATGTACACATTTATCTAACAACCTATGAATTCCTCATATTCCACAGGCCTCAAACCAAATTTATTCTCCCCACCAACCTTGCTCCCCACCTCAGTGATAGGGACAACTCTGCCATGTGCGCACATGCGCACACACTGTGTGCACAAGTGTGCACGCACACACACACACTGCATGCACACACACGCACACCTCCAATGAGAGATGCCAGCTCAGTGACCCTGACGCCTGCCAGCCCAGAGCTGCTCTCGCCAGCACTAACCGGTCCATCTCCAGGGATTACCAAACTGGTTGAACCAAAGATTACCAATTGATCAGGTCAAAACACCTGCACTGGCTCCCCAGTGCCCCCCAGTCAGTCCGCAGCCCTGAGCACAGTTCCTTGGTTTCTGAGGCTCTGGCTGCTCCCTTCAGACTCAAGCCTCCGCCTCCCTGCCCCCTGCCCCTCCACTGTCAGCCTTCACCTTGCCCTGTGCTCCAACCCCAGAGCCCTTGGCTTGACTCTGCCCTTTACCTCCCAAGGTACCTCCCAATCCATCCGGTTTCAGCCAGGGTCATCCTCCTCCCACCACCCCAGGGAGCCCCCAGAACACTTGCCTGGCTATTCCTTCCTCCTCTGGGCCCCCACAGCAACCAGCATGAATGTAATAACACACATCACTGCTGTTACCCCAGGACAGGAAGCCCCACGGGGACAGGAACCACAGCTTCCCTGTTACTGCATCCAGCACTGTGCTGAGCTGGGAATTCAGAAGCCCATGGTAAGTGCTCATAGAATGACTGAGAAAATGAACTAAAAGAGCTGTCCGCTATACCCAACCTTCGGAGAAGGCAATGGCACCCCACTCCAGAACTCTTGGCCTGGAAAATCCCATGGACGGAGGAGCCTGGTGGGCTGCAGTCCGTGGGGTCGAGAAGAGTCGGACACGACTGAGCGACTTCACTTTCACTTTTCACTTTCATGCACTGGAGAAGGAAATGGCAACCCACTCCAGTGCTCTTGCCTGGAGAATCCCAGGGACGGGGGAGCCTGTTAGGCTGCCGTCTCTGGGGTCGCACAGAATCGGAAACGACTGAAGCGACTTAGCAGCAGCATACCCAACCTTGGGGGCAGTGTCCAGGGCAGACATATATCTCATGCTTTGGAAAAAAACCTGTCCTTTTAGTTTTACAGAAGATGAGACTTGCCTGATTTTCTACGTCTCTAGCCGTAAGTTACTTGCAAACACAAAATATTTTAACTAAGACATCACAAACTCAGATTCTAATAACATGAAATCATTAGAATATTAGCTGGAAAATATTCTATTTAAGGGGGAAGGGAGGGTGAGACAAATTAAGAGAATAGGAGAAGCCTGGTAGGCTGCAGTTCATGGGGTCACTAGGAGTCGGACATAATTGAGCAACTTCACTTTCACTTTTCACTCTCATGCATTGGCGAAGGAAACGGCAACCCACTCCAGTGTTCTTGTCTGGAGAATCTCAGGGACGGGGGAGCCTGGTGGGCTGCCATCTATGGGGTAGCAGAGTCGTACACGACTGAAGCGACTTAGCAGCAGCAGCAGCAGCAGGAAAACATACACATTACTGTATGTAAAACAGATAGCTAGTGGGAATTTGGTGTATGACACAGGGAACTCAAACTGGGGCTCTGTGACAACCTAGAGGGTTGGGATGGGGTGAGAGGTGGGAAGGAGGTTCCATAGGGAGGGGACATATGTGCGCTTATGACTGATTCATGTTGATATATGGCAAAAACCAACACAACATTAAAAAGCAATTATCCTCCAATTAAAAATGAGTTTTAAAAAGTGGTATTAAAATGTATAAAAATGTGCTTTTAAAATACAGGCACACCTTATTTTATTGCACTTCACTTTACTGCGCTTCACAAATGTTGTGTTTTGTTCTTTTTAAACAAATTCAAGGTTTGTGGCAACCCCTCATTGACCCCATCTATTGGAAAAGTGATCCCACTTTTCCAACACCATTTGCTCCTTTCCTGTCTGTGTCACACTTTGGTAATTCTCACATTTCAAACCTTTTCATTTCTATTATGTTTATGCTCATCAGTGATCGTTGATGTTACTACTGTGATTTGTTTTGGGGTTACCATGAACCATGTCCATAAAAGACAGCAAATGTAACTGACAAATACTCTGTATGTTCTGACGTCTCCATCAACTGGCAGTCCCTCAATGCTCTCCTTGGGCCTCCCTGTTCCCTGAGACACAACAATATTGAAATTAGACCAACTAAGGTCCGTCTAGTCAAGGCTATGGTTTTTCCAGTGGTCATGTATGGCCACCTCATGCGAAGAGTTGACTCATTGGAAAAGACTCTGATGCTGGGAGGGATTGGGGGCAGGAGGAGAAGGGGACGACAGAGGATGAGATGGCTGGATGGCATCACTGACTCTATGAACATGAGTCTGAGTGAACTCCGGGAGTTGGTGCTGGACAGGGAGGCCTGGAGTGCTGCGATTCATGGGGTCGCAAAGAGTTGGACATGACTGAGCAACTGAACTGAACTGAATAAGCCTACAATGGCCTCTAAGTGTTCCAGTGAGAGGAAGAATCAATGTGGCAAACTTCACTGTTGTCTTATTTTAAAAAATTGCCACGGCCATCCCAATCTTCAGCAACCACTCCTGTAATCAGTCAGCAGCCATCAATATTTAGAGCAGATCAGACCCTCCACCAGCAAAAAGGCTGTAACTCACTGAAGCCATCATAAGTTACATCATCAAGTGATGATGTAACTCACTGAAGCCTCAGATGATGGTCAGCACGTTTTTAGCAATCAAGTATTTTTTAGTTAAGGTACACACATTGCTTTTTTATTGCTCATTTAATAGACTGCAGTATGGTGTAAACTTTTATATGTGCTATGAAACAAAAAATGTGTGACTTGCTTTTTTGTGGTGATCTAGAACCCAACTGCAGTATCTCTGAGGTGTGCCTGCAAACACAGGGAATAAAAGACATTCTAAGCATGAGAGACCAGCCTTGTCTCCGGTGGCACAGTGGTGAAGGACCTGCCTGCCAATGCAGGATTTGGGTTTAATCCCCGGGTTGAGACGATCCCTCGGAGTAAGAAACAGCAACCCACTCCAGTATTCTTGCCTGGAAAATCCCATGTGCAGAGGAGCCTGGCGGGCTACAGGGCTCAGGGTCGATAAGAGTCAGACACGACTGAGTGACTTCACACACATACACAGACGCAAGCCTGAGAAACACCTCCACTCCCATTCACCTCCGCTTACCCTCAGCATGAGGAGAATGCTTTCTATACCTGGTTCAAGCCTTGAAACCTACCTCAGAGCAGTAAGGCCACAGTCCTTAAATATCCTGTAATTCTGACATTTTATTCACATAAATTAGCCTTCTCCCAAAATAATCAAGATTAACAATATTTTCATCATATTTACCTTTAAACGGTACTCAGATTATCAAATAAGATAGGAGGCTTTGACGTCCTGCCGTCTGGCTTATTCACTCTGTCACCCCGAAGAAGTGTGTTTTAAATCTCTACAATACAGAGGAAGAAAATAAAGGGTTAATGCATTTCCCAATTACCTGTTCCAGGTCAATCCATAACCCACATTTGTTTATTAAAAATGAGATAAAGACATCACAAAATCAACTGAATTCTGCCAGCTGTTAGTTACAAGCTCTGGCTTGCTCGATGAGTAGGCAGAGAAGACAAGGAAGGTGCCAGGCTGAATTCTCAGTGTGTTTGAAGATATATCTCCAAATTAATTGTGGGCAAGCAATGCTTAATAACAACAAGTCCAAGACCAGTGTGATCTTGGACATAACTCCTCCTCATGCAGTTTCCTCATCTATACAGGTGATGATGACTTCAGAGCCCTTTGTATCCTACTGAATATATAAAACACTTCCCAGGTGGCTCAGTGGTAAGGAATCTGCCTGCCAGTTCAGGAGACCCAAGAGACATGGGTTCTATCCCTGGGTCAGGAAGATCCCTGGAGAAGGGAATGGCAACTCATTCCTGTATTCTTGCCTGGGAAATTCCATAGACAGAGGAACCTGGAGGGCATAGACAGTCCCTGGGATGGCAGAAGAGTCAGACAAGACTTAGCAACTGAGAATGCACATACGCAGACCCATAAAACAGAGGAGACCAGCCCCAGGGGTCCAGGTTTTACTTCACCTGTCCTGGAACTTTTCTGGGGAAAAGGAGGAAGTGGGAGATGCCCCCTTCCCCTCCACAGGGGACTTTCTGTCCCCTGAGGAATCCCTGTCATCCCCAAGACCCTAGGCCCAGGGGATCAGCTCCAAACCATGGGATGGGGGTTAAGAGTCACACAACCTAGGGAGCAAGGACAGTGGAGAAGAAGCAGGTAAAGATGCACCACCCAAGGCCACACTAAACATGCTCCCAACCAAAATTAACAAAATCCCCCATATGCCCCAAAGTGACACAAAAATTCCAAGAGCAAAGCCAAACTGGACTAGCTTTCACCCTGAGAGTCCTTGAAAGGTTGGCCAAGTCAGAAAACCCCTGAGCAACATTCATGTTCTGTTGTTTGCCAGGCAAAATGGGAGTGCCAGAGACAAAAATAATTTTAAAAATTCAAAACAGAGACTTCCCTGGTTGTCCAGTGGTGAAGACTGTGCTTCCAACATAAGGAGCACAGGTTCGATCCCTGGTGGGGGAACCAAGGACCTCACATGCCACTCAGTGTGGCAAAAAATAAATAAAATATAATTTAAAAATTCAAAATAAATCAAGTGAAATATAAAATGAGAACCTGCTCTTCAAGACGCTCACAATTTAGGCATCAGCCACATGTGCAGGAAGGTCCCCTGGAGAAGGAAATGGCAGCCCACTCCAGTGTTCTTGCCTGGAGAATCCCATGGACAGAGGAGCCTGGTATGCGACAGTCCGTGGGGTTGCACAGAGTCAGACACGACTGAGTCACTAACACTTTCACTTCACTTTCACATGTGATCACAAGATACATCCCACATACCCACACTGGATAGAAGCTCAGCCTCTGTGTCTCAGTTCCCCCTTTGGACACAATTGGAACCATGATAACAGTATTTGTCCTTAAAGGACTATTGTGGGGATTACATGCGCTACCACATGTGAAGGGCTTAGAACACTGTCTCGCAAATCGTCACTCTGATATAACTCATGAGATAACTGATAACAGTTATCTCATGTTCTGATGACAGATATAAGTTCTGGTAAAATTATTTTGCTATGACCAGTGCATTTAAGACTCTACACATGGACATCACCAGATGGTCAACACTGAAATCAGATTGATTATATTCTTTGCAGCCAAAGATGGAGAAGCTCTATACAGTCAGCAAAAACAAGACCGGGAGCTGACTGTGGCTCAGATCATGAACTTCTTATTACCACATTCAGACTCAAACTGAAGAAAGTAGGGAAAACTGCTAGACCATTCAGGTATGACCTAAATCAAATCCCTTATGATTATACAGTGGGAGTGAGAAATAGATTTAAGGGCCTAGATCTGATAGATAGAGTGCCTGATGAACTATGGAATGAGGTTCGTGACATTGTACAGGAGACAGGGATCAAGACCATCCCCATAGAAAAGAAATGCAAAAAAGCAAAATGGCTGTCTGGGGAGGCCTTACAAATAGCTGTGAAAAGAAGAGAGGCAAAAAGCAAAGGAGAAAAGGAAAGATATAAGCATCTGAATGCAGAGTTCCAAAGAATAGGAAGAAGAGATAAGAAAGCCTTCTTCAGCGATCAATGCAAAGAAATAGAGGAAAACAACAGAATGGGAAAGA
>SJYQ01017960.1:0-17960 GCA_006410935.1 Redunca redunca
CATCTCCCGGAGTTTGCTCAAACTCATGTCCATTGAGTCAGTGATGCCATCCAACCATTTTGTCCTCTGCCATTCCCTTCTTCTCCTGCCTTCAAGCTTTCCCAGCATCAGTCTTTCCCAATATGTCATATACTTTGCATCAGGTAGCCAAAGTATTAGAGCTTCAGCTTCAGCATCAGTCCTTCTAAAGAATATTCAGGATTGATTTCCTTCAGGATTGACTGGTTTGATCTCCTTGCAGTCCAAGGGACTCTCAAGAGTATTCTTCAACACCACAGTTCAAAAGCTTCAGTCTTTGGCACTTAGCTTTATGGTCCAACTCTCTTATCCATACATGACTTCTGGAAAAAATGTATCTTTGACTAGATGGACCTTTGTTGGCAAAGTAATGTCTCTGCTTTTTAATAATATGCTGTCTAGGTTTGTCATAGCTTTTTCTTCCAAGGAGCAAGCCTCTTCTAATTTCATGGCTTCAGTTACCATCTGCAGCGATTTTGAAGCCCGAGAAAATTAAGTCTCTCACTGTTTCCATTGTTTCCCTATCTATTTGCCATGAAGTGAAGGGACTGGATGCCATGATGTTCATTTTTTGAATCTTCAGTTTTAAACCAGCTTTTTAACTCTCCTCATTCACCTTCATCAAGAGGCTCTTAGTTCCTCCTTGCTTTCTGCCATAAGGATAGTATTTTCTGCAAGTCTGAGATTATTGATATTTCTCCTGGCAATCTTTCCTTTAGCAGTTTCACAGTTTCAGGTCATACATTTAAAATACATTGCTCCTGTAGGTTGTATCAATGTTTTACAGATATCAATGTACATATCTTTCACCTCCTTGATTAAATTTATTCCTGGGTATTTGATTTATGCTATTGTAAGCAAGGTTGTTTTCTTAATTTCCATTTCTGATGATTTCTTGGTAGTGTATAAAAATGCAACTGATTCTTGTATGCTGGTTTTATATCCTGCTGCTTTACTGAATTTAACAGTTCTGAGTTTTTTGGTAGAGATTTTAAGGTTTTTTTTAACATAGAAGTTCATATCATATGAAAACAGAGTTATTTTTATTTTTTTCTTTCTGATCTGAATGGCTTATTTTGTTTGTTTTTTACTAATTTCTTTGTCTAGAACTTTTGGTGCTGTGTTGAACAGAAGTGGTAAGAGTGGCATCTTCATCTTGTTCCTAATCTTGAAAGAAAAGTTTATAACATTTTACTGTGGAGTGTGATATTAATTGTGGGCTTGTAGTATATGACCCATATTATGTTGAAGTATGTTCCCTCTGGCTTCATTTTGTTGAGAGTTTTTATCATGAATGGATATTGAATTTTATCAAATGTTTGTTCTCTGTATGTATTGAGATCATGTGATTTTATCCTTCATTTTATCTTTAATTTATCTACATTTTAATGTGGTGTATCATGTTAACTGATTTAAGTGTTTGAAACATCCTTGTATCCCAGGATAAATTCCACCAGAACATGGTATCCTATGTTTTTAATGAGCTATTGAATTAATTTGCTTGTATTTTATTGAGGGCTTTTTCATCTATGTTCATTAAGGCTATTAGCCTGTGATTTTCTTTCCATGTAGTATTCTTGTCTTGATTTAGTATCAGGGCAATATTGGCACCATAAAATTTGTTTAGAAGTGTTTCTTCCTCTTTAATTTTAAAAAGTTTCTGAACAGCATGGGAAACAATCAACAAAATTAAAAAGCAATTTATACAATGGGAGAAAATATTTGTAACCATATATCCAGTAATAGGTTGAATATATATATATATAAATGCTTAGTAGGAAAAAAGTACAAAATAAGAAATAACCTAACTGAAAACTAAGCAAAGGACCTGAATGGGCATTTTTCTACAGAAGACATACAAATGGTCAATAAGCATATAAAAAATGTTCAATACCACTAATCTTCAAGGAAATGCAAATCAAACCACAATGCTATATCACCTTACATAGTAAATGACTTTGAAAGTTAATGCAACATTGTATGTTAGCACAGCTACTTATGGTACACTGGAGTGTATAAGAATACTAGAGTGGATTGTCATTTCCTTCTCCAACAGAAGAAAGTACAGTAAAATTTATACTAGGGAAAAAAGAAGAGAGATTTCACTTTGAGATGAAACTGAGTCTAGAAATTCTATTTAATTTTATCACTTTGTTTTCTTGATTTCTCTCTCTCAATTCTTTTTGCTCATTTCCCTCATTTTCTTGAATTCTTGCTAGATCTTTTAAATGCAAATCTGTAGGTTAAGTTTTCAAATACATATTCAAACTTGACAATTGAAAAATCAATTGCTTTCGTCCTCTTCATTCCATTTCAGTCTTTTATCACCTTAATTCTTCATTTCAATAATTAGTTTGGACAAAATTAATCCTATAATTATCTCTCAGTTTATTTAGTTAATAAAAGTGACATCACACACACAGTCTCTTCAATTGTGTGATATTAGGACAAATTTGTAAGAAATTTTGTTTAGCAATGCTAAAGAAGAAAAGCAAATTGAAACAAGTTCTGAAGCAACATCCCATGATGTATCCCATAAATTTGCAAGGTGTAAAATCTCTAAAGGCATTTGAGTTGTAATTTATAAATGTTGTGTCTAAAGTGTCCTTGGGAGATTCCTTTTTTATACCTTTTAATGTATCTTAATTGTTTTCATCTGCTGCAGAACTTTCAAGTTGATACAAGTGTGTGTGTGTGTGCACTCGTGCACCTGCGTGTGTGCTCATTGTGTCTGGCTCTTTGCAACCCCATAAACTATAGCCCACAGGTTCCTCTCTCTGTGGGATTTCCTAGGCAAGAATTTGGAGTGCGTTGCCAT
This sequence comes from Redunca redunca, assembly GCA_006410935.1. Lineage (NCBI taxonomy): Eukaryota > Metazoa > Chordata > Mammalia > Artiodactyla > Bovidae > Redunca > Redunca redunca. Next base: position 2,837 of record SJYQ01017960.1, read on the forward strand.
TTCCTACTACAGGGAATCTTCCCCACTCAGGGATTGAACCTGTGTCTCCTGTGGCTCCTGCATTGACAGGCAGATTCTTTATCAATGGGCCACCTGGGAAGCCCAAGTTGCTTTCGTACCTTAATAAAGAGAATGCCTAGGACCTTTTTAATATGGAACATACAGATGAATTGGAAATAACCTTGTTGCTACGGTTCACTTGACAGCACTTAGTAGTCCAGCAGGTCATGGCTTAAAAACTGACACAACAGTGGTAATTCATAACCAGTTCTAACTGAGCTTCCAGTACGGTTCTGGGTCAAAAGCACTATTACCCTTCACTTCTAGTTCATATATGTTTCAACCCATCAGCATTACTTTGATAAATCTTCCCTTGAGAATAGAATGTGATGTTTATCCTGGAAAGATATGTGTGAAGCTGTACCCAGTGGATAAGAAACAGTTGTAAATTAGCAGAAAGATAGACTTACAATATATCCTGGAATGATAAGTGTGAAGATATAGTTAGTGGATACATAAACAAAGATAAATTCTTTCCAATTTATCCCATTTAGCCAACACACACACATATACACACCCTCAAATACACTCAGAGGATAGTATAAAATATAATGAACTATGAACAAAGGGTGAGAGCAATAACTCACATTCCCATTTTCTAAAATAACTATACTATATCCTACCTCCATTAAATCTGGCTCTCCCCAGTCTTTCTCAGCTAACAACATTGCTTCACTATTTTGAGAAGATGAAGTTCTCAGACAGAGCTCTCTGCTCTCTCCACTTTGTCCATGTGCATATTCTCCTTTTTGCTCTTCTACAAGACTATGAAACACCTTGCTTCTGTCAAAAGAAAATCCTCATGCTTGGGTAATGTACCCAATTCCATATAATTCACCCTTACAAGAACTTCAGTTTTACATATTTCTTTTTGGCTTGTATCATCAGGAAGTGTGTTTTACTGGGACAGTGTCTTAATATACTTCATCAATATTGTATATTATTATCTATAATATATTACTTCCACTTTTAAAGTAAAAAAATGTTCAGTAAGATAGATAACTAGTAAATAGTATATTTAATTTTAGAATGATATTTCCACTTATATGTTTATGCTGCTAGTTATTATAACCCATTTTATTGATTCTGGATTTTACTTTTTATCAACTTACCCTTAACTAGACATGATAACAGAAAGGGCAATAGCAACCCACTCCGGTACTCTTGCCTGGAAAATCCCATGGACGGAGGAGCCTGGTAGGCTGCAGTCTATGGGGTCGCCAAGAGTCAGACATGGCTGAGTGACTTCACTTTCACTTTTCACTTTCATGCATTGGAGAAGGAAATGGCAACCCACTCCAGTGTTCTTACCTGGAAAATCCCAGGGATGGGGGAGCCTGGTGGGCTGCTGTCTGTTGGGTCACACAGAGTCAGACATGACTGAAGCAATTTAGCAGTAGCAGCAGCAGACATGATAATATCCTGATAGTTATAATATATTCACAGCGTGTTCATTCATTCCACCAATACTTATTGAATATTGCTTGCAGGTATAGTTCTAGGTGTTGGAGACTCAAATCTAATACTTTCACATTTTTGCAATTCATATTGTAGTGAGGAGTATTGGAAGCAACATAGGGATGACAAATACCAAATATAATTTAAAAAATTATAATGAACATTAGGGAGTGATGAAAGTGAAACTCACTCAGTTGTATCTGACTCTTTGTGACCCCATAGACTATACAGCCCATGGAATTCTCCAGGCAAGAATACTGGAGTGGGTAGCCTTTCCTTTCTCCAGGGGATTTTCCCAACCCAGGGACTGAACCCAGGTCTCCCACATTACAGGTATATTCTTTACCAGTTGAGCCACAAGGGAAGCCCAAGAATACTGGAGTGGATAGATTATCCCTTCTCCAGGGGATCTTCCCAACCCAGGGATGGAACTGGGGTCTCCTGTATTGCAGGCAGATTCTTCACCAACTGAGCTATCAGGGAAGTGACAGGTTGTAAAAAACAAAACAAAACAAAAACAGAGTAAGAGAATGGAAATTGAGAAGAAGGCATTGTAACTTTTAAATAAGTGCTAAGATAGGCCTCTCAGATGAAAGTATGCAAAGATAAGAAAGAGAAAAGGAGTGAATCTTTTAGACACTTGGATTAAAATATGTTCCAGGAAAGGGAAAAAAAAAAAAAAAAGAGCTATAGGGTATTGAGGTAGCCGTAACAGAGGAGATGAGGTCAGAAATATAAAATATGGCCATACTGTGAGAGCCATTAATGCCATTGTATGGATTTTAGTTATTTTAATAAAAAATGCTAGGTAGTTGGAAGGAGATTCAAGAGGGAGGGGACATATGTATACCTATGGCTGATTTCATGCTAATGTATGGCAGAAATCAGGCTTCCCTGTTAGCTCAGCTGGTAAACAATTCACCTGCAATGCAGGAGACCCTGGTTTGATTTCTGGGTTTATAATATCCCCTGAATGGGCTACCCATCCCCTGAATGGGCTACCCACTCTGGTATTCCTAGGCTTCCCTGGTGGCTCAGATGATAAAGAATCCACCTGCAATGCAGGAGACCTGGGTTCAATCCCTGCGTTGTAAAGATCCCCTGGAGGAGTGGTGGCAACCCACTTCAGTATTCTTGTCTGGAGAATCCCCATGAACAGAAGAGACTGGCAGTCTACCATCTGTGGGGTTACAAAGAATTGGATACAACTGAGTAACTAAGCACAGTGCAGCACATGGAAGAAACCAACACAATACTGTAAAACAATTATCATTTAGATAAAAATAAATTAAAATATAAAAAATAAATGAAAAAATAGTAGATAGTAGGTGATTCTCAGCAAAAGAGTAATATAACTTGTTTATACAAAATTATCTGGATATTGGTATTTTAGGGAAGCAAGGAGAAGCAAGGTTTTGGATATAAGGTTAATTCAATGATCCAAGGGAGATTTGATTACCAACAATTGGAAGTGGTAAAACCTGTTTGTACTTTGAAAATAAATTCAAGATATTTCCTGGTGGATTAGATGAAGAGAGCAAGGAGGGAATGAAAAGAGTCAAGATGACTCCTGAGTGTTAGTTTCTCTGTCATGTCTAACTATTTGTGACCCATCAGCTGTAGCCCACCAGGCTTCTCTATCCAGGGAATTCTCCAAGCAAGAATACTGGAGTGGGTTGCCATTCCTTTCTCCAAGTGTCTTAGTTAAGCAAACTGAAAAGACTGTTGTCATTCATTCAGAGGTACAAATCTATGGGTGCTGCTGATTTGAGGGCAGTGTTTAGTTTGAGATACAAGTTAGATATGAAGGTTATGGTGGTGACTAGTAGGTTGAGTACATTAGTCTTGATTTTAGGAGAGTGGTCCATTCTGGAGATATGAATTTGGGAATCATCAGCATATAGATGACATTTAAAGAAACTGGAATGGATTAGATTACCAAACAAGTGAGTGTAGGTAGTCAGAGAATAGAAGAGATGTATGGATGTGAGAGTTGGACTGTGAAGAAGGCTGAGCGCCGAAGAATTGATGCGTTTGAACTGTGGTGTTGGAGAAGACTCTTGAGAGTCCCTTGGACTGCAAGGAGATCCAACCAGTCCATTCTGAAGGAGATCAATCCTGGGATTTCTTTGAAAGGACTGATGCTAAAGCTGAAGCTTCAGTACTTTGGACACCTGATGCAAAAGTTGACTCATTGGAAAAGACTCTGATGCTGGGAGAGATTGGGGGCAGGAGGAGAAGGGGACGACTCAGGATGAGATGGCTGGATGGCGTCACGGACTCGAAGGACGTGAGTCTGAGTGAACTCTGGGAGATGGTGATGGACAGGGAGGCCTGGCGTGCTGAGATTCATGGGGTCGTGAAGATTCGGACACGACTGAGCAACTGAACTGAACTGAACTGAAGAAGTAAACATTTGGGCACTTCAGATTTAGAAGGTCTAGGAAAATAGGAAAAGTGAGAAAATGAGACTAAGAAACACTCTAGAGGTATGAGGAAAAATGAGTCATGTCAGAGAAGTCAAATGATTAACCTTAATAAATGCTGTTGCTAAGTCAAGTAAAATTAGAACTGAGAATAAAATAAGGGTTTAAATAATATACAGGCTAATGGTATGCTTGGATAGTAGAGTACAATAGAGTGGTGGGAAAGAATACTTGATAGACTATATTTAAGAGAGATTAGCAGAAGAGATAATAGTTTTTGCATAATAGCTATGAGGATTTGTCAGTAAGAAGTTCTGGAAAAGCAGAGAACAGGCAGAAATTTCAGGAGTCAATGTCGTATGATGACCAGATACCTAAGAGGAGGGAGTCTTAATCTAAAGGAAGAACAAGAAAGGAAAGTGAAAGTGTTAGTCGCTCAGTCATGTCTGACTCTTTGTGACCCTGAAGACTGTAGCCCATGGATAGGCTCCTCTGTCCGTGAAATTCTCCAGGTAAGAACACTGGAGTGGTTTGTCATTCCCTTCTCCAGGGGGTCGTCCCAACCAAGGGGTCGAACCCAAGTGTCCTGTATCGCAGGCAGTTCTTTACCACCTGAGCCGCCAGAAAAGCCCACAAAAAAGGACAAAAGAGAAGATATTTTAAATCAAGAAGGAATATTCACTAGGAGTTCAGAGACTGCAGTCTTGCAGAGGCTTTAACTTACTTGAATCTCTACAGACTCACATACATAAGTAGATTTTACTTGGCTTAAAGATGAAGATCTACACAAGCTCAATATTTCTTGATACACATTAAGCAGTACAGCCAATATTCCTGGGTTATGCCTCATTTGAACTTCATAAAATATCTTTAATGAGTAAATTTTCTTTTTCTTAATTTATTTTCCAGGTCAAATTATTGCCCACAAATTATGAGAACACAGAGGTTAATTTTTGAGGAATTAATGAAAGGGAGAAATCATCTATGTATTTTTAAAGTATACAGTAGGAAATAAATATTAAGAATTAAACTAAGAAGTGAAAGATACATTGCTATGGCTAATAATTATTTGGCCTTAGACTTTAATTTCATTCTTTAGCTTTCCAAGTTGAATTTAAATTTTCTGAATTAGAAATTCTCCCCTTTGTAAGTTATGTGTTATGTGTTAAATAATGAATGACATTATTTTACATACTATCTTAGCCACATTATAAAGAAGTTTTATCAATGCAACAACAACCAGGAGGTTGGACTTTGTTTTTTCAGCCTCTTCTATTGCTATATTTCTAATTTTATTTCCATTTGTTTGATATCCATTGCAAATACATTACCATTAGAAAGTTTTAGGTGTATCTATTTTTTTTTTTATTGAAAACCAAGTGAAAATAGCTGATTTGCTTTAAGGGATATGCTATTTTAATTATTGTAAATTTAGCTATTATCAATATTTGCCATGCCTATTATTTATTAATTAGTAAAACACATTTAAAAATCATCAAAATCCATTTCCTAATATTAGTGAAAAATGGAATAACTATGTCTTACTGGAAATCTTTAAAATAAAGTTTATGACCCACTGAAAGTGAAATTCTTCAAACTACTTCTCTATTTATATACCTTATTGAAGATAATATCTGGTATTGTCATTCAATATTGCATACCTGAAGAGTCATCCCAGGCTTAACAGTTTGTGACAAACAAGAAAGAAATGTTTGTTTCATATAATTCATAAGAGAAATGCAGATGCAGCTTAGAGAATATAAAATTGAAAGCAAAAAAGAAAAGGATTACTTTCATTTATAAAAATAGTAGCTATCAATATGATTTATATGTTTATCAATTCTCAAATGGAAGGAAAAGATGCTGATCCAAACCATGGAAATGTAAATCCAGAATGGTTAGAACGCAAACTCACATAGATATTCTCAAAATGGGGATAGTTCCTGTTGTTTGATTATTTGGAATGTTCACTTTCACTCTAGTTATTGATATGGCAAAAAAATAACTGTGGACTCTCTTCATATACATTTCAGAGGTGTGCCTCTTTGTCTACCATCATTATTTAACAGAAAATTGGTCTGGTTATCTTGAATGCAAAGCAAATCCATATTACTAAAAACATTTCTTTTGGATATTTACATCCTCATTTTAGATATTCTAAGTATAATGTTTTCTTTGTCAAATTTTTTCTTTCCCATGCTTGGCCAGTTATATCCTTCTGAACTGTAAAACATGAGGTTATTAACTGGGAAAATATATGAAAAATTTGATGAGTTCAAGGTAGTTCTAGTTTTGTTTCATTGTGAACTAGGGAAGCACCATGATAAGTGATTTGTAGAATAAATACCTGACAATGAATTAGGTGAATCTGACATACTGTCCTATTATAAGAAATAGCTATAGAAAAACAAAAAATAAACCTTGTTTACATTCTAGGCATATTAAAACAGAAGAAAAGAAACATTTATCTATCACAAATGGCTGTTTTCATTTTGAACTAAAAGGACATGTCTGTNTGTCTGCACTTTTCAATAATAACAGAATCTATCTCCAACTGTCAGTCTCAAGGAAAAAATAATGTTGTTCATATAAAATTCATAGAACTAAAGGAGTTCCTGTCATAATGCTTTCAAGAGAGCACTGTCAAATCTCTTTGGGCCTTTAGTTTAAATGTCATTTCTAGTCAACTGCAGGGATTTTTAAAGTGTTTCAGCATCAGTTTTTTCCTAGGGGTATATCGGATCTTTCAGAGAATTTATGTTTTTTAATAAAAGACACTGTACTGCCAGTCTTCGTGAAATACCCTTCCAGATAGTGTCATTTGTAAATGACTTACAGGAGAAAATATGCAAGAATCTTTAATTCATTTTCAAGCAGTAGAAAATGGACAAAGATTGCAGGATAAGTGGTTCATGAATAATGAAGTTAACCCCCCAGGGAAATTAGAGTGGGATACTCCTATAATCTTAGTTACTGAAGGGAAAGATTAATTATGATTCAAAACTATCCTGGGATTCCTCCAAAGGGATTCCAATATTGGAAGACTCAAGTGATTTCATCCTAAGCAGGATCAAAACAAAACACCATCAGGTTATGGTAAGCCTGGAAATTATCTCATAGGGACTTATTAATGTCTTAATCCCTTTTACCAACCTTTCCTAAAACAAACATCCATATATATCTTTGATGTTCTCTTTCCCACTTGCCCAGTCATAATTTGTAACAACTTTTATAAGATTCATGCCACAAAAGTGCTATCTTCTTTTCTTCCCAAAATACTTTGAAAATGTTTCTTCTGCTAGACTTGATCTTAGAAAATTGTTGTTATATACTCAAAACAATTGATGCTTTTAAACTGTGGTATTGGAGAAGACTCTTGAGAGTCCCTTAGACTGCAAGGAGATCCAACCAGTCCATTCTAAAGGAGATCAGTCCTGGGTGTCCTTTGGAAGGAATGATGCTAAAGCTGAAACTCCAGTACTTTGGCCTCCTGATGCGAAGAGTTGACTCATTGGAAAAGATTCTGATGCTGGGAGGGATTGGGGGCAGGAGGAGAAGGGGACGACAGAGGATGAGATGGCTGGATGGCATCACCGACTTGAGTGAACTCCGGGAGTTGGTGATGGACAGGGAAGCCTGGCGTGCTGCAATTCATGGGGTCGCAAAGAGTCGGACACTACTGAGCAACTGAACTGAACTGAACTGAACACAGAACATTAACGGAGTCATTATTTTCATCACCTGCCAAAGCTGTTAGACTTTATTATCACAAAAACTATTTAAAGCTGTAGTTTCCTCCATATATGTTATTGTTAGCATTTTTATTTCAACTTATTATTTATTTAGTCTTCATGATTCTTATTGTGATTTAGTTAACAGCAAGGCTTCTTTGATAGCTCAGTTGGTAAAGAATCTGCCTGCAATGGAGGAGACCCCAGTTCGATTTCTGGGTCGGGAAGATCCCCTGGAGAAGGGATAAGCTACTCACTCCAGCATTCTTGGGCTTCCCTTGTGGCTTTCCTTGTGGCTCAGCTGATAAAGAATCCACCTGTAATGCAGGAAACCTGGGTTCCTGGCTTGGTGGATCCAGGGAATTCAAAGGTAGGGATGGCGTCAGCATCCTTGGAAAAATACATATTTAATCACAGATATATAGAAAGATTAGAAACGGATAGTGTAGTAGGAAAATTAGTGGAGAAAAAGAGGCTGAATAATTTGGTTTACATGGAATAGCATCCATGCTCCAGATGGCAATTCAGCCAGAAAAACGAGAGCAAGAAAGAAACGACATGGGGGAATCAGTCTTTCCGGAAACTGTTCCGATTTCTTTATTTTTGGGTTTGCTTATATACCTTTGTTACACATAAGGATGAATACAGAGTCATGTGGGGGTCAGCAGTCCTGACCTTTGTCAAATCAGGTGCTTCACATAAATGCATTAAAAAAAAAAAGGTCTTAGGGAATTTACATCATCTTCTGGCCATGAGACCTGGTGACATTTTATGACCCTTTCTTTCTGATAACCAAAAAACTTATTTCTTCCAAGGGTTTTTTTCTTAAACCAGGCACCACCCTCCAAATAAAGTTACATTCCTATAGGGTGAGGGTGTAGTGAGTTACAATCAAGAAAGGAATTTATTTAACCCAAGGTTAACATGATTAATCTTAAATGTTAATACTTATTTCTCCTATATGCCTAAAGGTTAATACTTATTTCTCCTATATGCTAGTTATATTCATTATAAGGGCAGGGAACATGGAGATTTAGCAGCAAACATCAACCCAACACCAATGTTCCCCTTAAGATCTATTTGGTCTTAGGACAGTGATAAAGTTACATTTTTACATAGCAAGGACACAGTGATTCATAACAAAGTACAGTGATCTATTACAAAAGAGAAAATTCATTAACTCAAAAAGTCTAGTATTGCTAACCTTCAAACTACTATATTTCATTTTCTATATTCCAAATACATTGATTAATATATTCCCAGGTGCCTAAGGATATGGAGGCCTGGCAGCAATCATTGACTCAACAATGAGAAAAGCCCTATGCTAATTAAGACTTTAAAAATACTCCAAAACTCACTGTGCTGTTTATGGTTGAGGTAGTAAACAATCATGTGAGTAGTGGCAGGAGTATGGATAATCCTGTCACACAAGCTAGTCTGTCAGCAGAGAGGTTTGACCTGACACACCCTTGTCACACCCAGGACAGGGAATTAGCAGCAATTATTGACACAAGAAATGAAAAACCCTTCACCAATATAATTCCTAACCAACCCACTATACTAATAATTTCCAACTCCCCAAAAGAATTTGCCTTTAGTAAGTCTAAAACATCTCGTGCCTCTCAGGTTGGGAGGCTGTAAACACTCACATGTGGCTCGACGAACCTATACAGGCAGGCTAGATAACCTTCAGAGGAGTCTGTAAACTGAAACACTCTTGTCACGCCCAGGAATTTTTATTGCCTTGTACCTGCATGTTAACTCCTTCTCCGAGAGAAATGGTTATGGGGGAGAGCCCCCCGTAAAGTCAGAGGTGTAGGTGAGAGCATAAAACAGACTCTGGTTTTGGGGTAGATGCTCAGGAACAGGGGGTTTCCTGAGGCTGGATCACGCCTTTGTGTATGCCAAGCCTCCTTCCTCACGACCTTTGCCATGGGCGGAGTTCCTCACGCTGGCTCCTGGCAGCTTGGGAAGACCCCCTGGAGAAGGGAAAGGTATTTTTGCCTGGAGAATTCCAGGGACTGTATAGTCTATGCAGTCACAAAGAGTAGAACAGGACTGAGCGACTTTTACTTGCACTTTCATCCCAGGTGGTGCTAGTGGTAAAGGACTCACACACCAATACTGGAGACATAAGAGATTGGAGTTCTATTCCTGGGTTGGGAATATCTCCTGGAGGAGGGCACAGCAACTCACTCCAGAATTCTTGCCTGGAGAATACCACGGACAGAGGAGCCTGTCCATGGAGTTTCAAAGAGTTGGCTAGGACTAAAGTGGCTTAGCACACACAAACAGCAACCAAATTAAATATTTGCAGTGTGAGTACAGAGAAATGTTTTGAAAGTGAAATCAAATGGAGATAATAAGTTCATAGTTGCTTAAAGTATTATACTATGTCCAATCTGGAGACAGAAATCACATAATAATTTAAATGAAAGAACAAGATAAAACCCCACTATGCTTATGAAATGAAAATAATTTAAATACATTTATAAAAATGCTCAGTGAGTTTAGAAAAAGAACGGATAAATGCTTTAAACACTTCAACAAAATTTAGAAAATATAAAAGGAATCAATCAGAGCTGGACAATACAAACCTGAAATGAAAATGGAGGGAACCAACACCACATGAGGTGATATGGAATATCAATCAGTATCATATACTGTATTAACAAAACCAAAAATGAAAATCACAGAATCATTTCACTAGCTGCAGAAAAAAATCATTTGACAAAATACAATATCCATTTCTGGTAAAAACTCTTAACACAATATGTATAGAGAGGAACATACCTCAACATAATAAAGGCCACTTATGACAAACCCACAGCTAACATCATACTCAATGTTGAAAAGCTGAAAGCTTTTCTTGTAAGATCAGAAGTAAGACAAGGGTGCTTGTCTTGCCACTTTTATGCAGCATAGTACTGAAAACTCTAACCATGGCAGTTAAGCTAGAAAAAGAGAGAAAGTGTATCTAAACTGGATGGGAAGAAGTAAAGCTGTCACTATTTTCAGATAAAATATACAGAAAATCCTAAAGACTGCACTAAAATCTATTATAACTAATAATTCTGTAAAGTTGCAGAAAACAAAATTAATATACAGACACCTGTGGCATTTCTATACACTAATAAAGAAGAATAAGAAATCAAGAGAGAAATCAAGAACATAATCATATTTACAATCATATCAAAAAGAACCAGATATCTAGAAATAAATTTAAGCAGGGAACTGAAGGGATTCTCTAGTGGCTCAGATGGTAAAGAGTCTACCTGAAGTGCAGAGACCTGGGTTCACTCCATGGGTTGGGAAGATCCCCTGGAGAAGCAAATAGCAACCCACTCCAGTATTCTTGCCTGGAAAAATCCGCTGGATGGAGGAGCCTGGTGGGCTACAGTCCATGGGGTTGCAAAGAAATGGACATGATTAAGTGACTTCACTTTTACTTCTGAAAACTATATACCCTGAAATATATATATATATATAAACACACACACACACACACATACATATATATGGGTCGGTTCGGTTCAGTTCAATCGCTCAGTCATGTCCGACTCTTTGTAACCCCATGAATCGCAGCACGCCAGGCCTCCCTGTCCATCACCATCTCCCGGAGTTCACACAGACTCACGTCCATCGTGTCCGTGATGCCATCCAGCCATCTCATCCTGGGTCGTCCCCTTCTCCTCCTGCCCCCAATGCCTCCCAGCATCAGAGTCCTTTCCAATGAATCAACTCTTCGCATGAGGTGGCCAAAGTATTGGAGTTTCAGCTTTAGCATCATTCCTTTCAAAGAAATCCCAGGGTTGATCTCCTGCAGAATGGACTGGCTGGATCTCCTTGCAGTCCAAGGGACTCAAGAGTCTTCTCCAACACCACAGTTCAAACGCATCAATTCTTCAGCGCTCAGCCTTCTTCACAGTCCAACTCTCACATCCATACATGACCACAGGAAAAACCATAGCCTTGACTAGACAGACCTTAGTCGGCAAGGTAATGTCTCTGCTTTTGAATATACTATCTAGGTTGGTCATAACTTTTCTTCCAAGGAGTAAGCGTCTTTTAATTTCATGGCTGCAGTCACCATCTGCAGTGATTTTGGAGCCCCAAAAAATAAAGTCTGACACTGTTTCTACCGTTTCCCCATCTATTTCCCATGAAGTGATAGGACCGGATGCCATGACCTTTGTTTTCTGAATGTTGAGCTTTAAGCCAACTTTCTCACACTCCTCTTTCACTTTCATCAAGAGGCTTTTTAGCTCCTCTTCACTTTCTGCCATAAGGGTGGTGTCATCTGCATATCTGAGGTTATTGATATTTCTTCCAGCAATCTTCATTCCAGCTTGTGTTTCTTCCAGTCCAGCGTTTCTCATGATGTACTCTGTATAGAAGTTAAATAAGCAGGGTGACATATACATATATACATATATTCTGAAAACTATAAGAAATTGATGATGAAAATAAATAGAAAGATATTCTTTGTTCATGGATTGAAAGAATATTGAAAAAAAATGTTCATACTACCCAAACTGATCTACCGATTCAGTGTAATCCCTAGCAAAATATTAAAAAAAAAAAAATCTGCACCTGTAAAACTACAAAGCTTTGCTGAGAGAAATGTACAGAGACAAAAGTAAATGGAGGGACCCATTATATTTAGGGACTGAAAGAGTCAATACTGCTAAAATTGGACATGCCAAATTGATCTATAGATGGAATACAATCCCATTCAAATTTTTAGAAAACCTTTTGGAAGAAATTAACAAGCTGATTTTAAATTGTAGATACAGGTAAACAATCAAGAAAAGTCAAAACAATTTTCTAAAACTAGAACAATTTAAGAAGACTTATTCTAATAATTTACTAATCAAGACAATGTGATCAAGATGAAGCAATTGAACAATAGAAGAGGATAGAATCCAGAAATAGATCTACTCTTACATGGTCAACTGATTTTTTTTATAAAATCTCTAGCCTAACACAGTAGAGAGGTCTTGTCAATAAATGATGGTGAGGGGGAGATGAAGATAGCAGAGTAAGAGGATGTGGAGTTCACCTCCCACCATGAATACATCAAAGATACATCTACCTGTGGAACAATTCTTACTGAAAAATAATCAGAAACTGGCAGAGAGACTCCTGTACAAGGCTGTAATAGGGTAGGAAGGAAAGAAAAACAATCAAGTGGGGACTAGTGACCCTGGGAGGGAACTCAGAGGAGAAGGGAGATTAAAAGGGAGACACCTATCTTGGGAAGGTAGCACAGAGAGCCACAGAAAGGGCATGCCAGTCCCTGAATCTTATGTGGAATCTCCACCCACTTGGTTGGCTGGAGGAGAGCTGTGAGAAATAGGAGGGCTGGGGACCACAAGGCACAGCCTGACATGGCAGTGGCCTTTGTCGGCACTTACTAAAGCAATACCTTAGCAGTCTCTCCACCACAGCTAATCTCCCAGTATGTCCACCAGCCCTGCAGAGTGATTTCATCACAGACCAGGAGTGGTGGAAGCAGGGGGAAGTGATCAGCTGTGAAAGACAAACGGAACTTGCCACCGAGGCTGAGTCTGAACTGAAAGGCCACAGATACCTAAACAGGCAAAGCATTTTACCTCTATCTGCGCATGGCCCCCACTTGTTTCAGCACCCCCCTCCACTGGGGTAAACCCACACTGAAAAGGAAGAGTCAGTTTGAGCCCGCATCTCAGAACTACTGCTCCAAGCAACTGACAGGGCAGCCTCCACCTCTGACAGCATGGTGATGATGGCAACCGAGCAGAGAGGGTTTGTCTACACAGTCAGCACTTCTTCTAGCCCCTCCACCTAAAGCTCCTTAAGATGATAGCTTCCAGCAGAACCCGAGGAAAGGCATGATTTATATCCACAGCCTTTTGCCAAAGGCTCTTATGACTCAGTATAAAAAAACAACAACAACAACAAAAACAGCCATAAAAAAAAAAACAGCCATTAAAAAAAAAAAAAAATTGGCAGAAGACCTAAATAGCCATTNAAAAAAATTGGCAGAAGACCTAAATAGCCATTTTTTCCAGAGACAACATATACATGGTTAACAGGTACATGAAAATATGCTCAACATCACTGCATCAGATATATGCAAATCAAAACAGCTATGAAATATCACCACACATATGTCAGAGTAGCTGAGCATTCAAAACATAAATGAAATTATACGCATAATTCCTTCTCCCTAGTATATATATTTACTATATTAATACATATGTTCAGTTCAATTCACTTCAGTTCAGTCGCTCAGTTGTGTCTGACTCTTTGTGACCCCATGAATCGTAGCACGCCAGGCCTCCCTGTCCATCACCAACTCTCAGAGTTCACTCAGACTCACGTCCATCGAGTCAGTGATGCCATCCAGCCATCTCATCCTCTGTTGTCCCCTCTCCTCCTGCCCCCAATCCTTCCCAGCATCAGAGTCTTTTCCAATGAGTCAGCTCTTTGCATGAGGTGGTCAAAGTACTGGAGTTTCAGCTTTAGCATCTTCTTTCCAAAGAACACCCAGGACTGGTCTCCTTTAGAATGGATTGGTTGGATCTTCTTGCAGTACAAGGGACTCTCAAGACTCTTCTCCAATACCACAGTTCAAAAGCATCAATTCTTTGGTGATTAGCTTTCTTCAAAGTCCAACTCTCACATCCATACATGATCACTGGAAAAACCATAGCTTTGACTAGACAGACCTTTGTTGGCAAAGTAATGTCTCTGCTTTTGAATATGCTGTCTAGGTTGGTCATAACTTTCTTTCCATGGAGTAAGCGTCTTTTAATTTCATGGCTGCAGTCACCATCTGCAGTGATTTTGGAGCCCAAAACAATAAAGCCTGACACTGTTTCCACTGTTTCCCCATCTATTTGCCATGAAGTGATGGGACCAGATGCCATGATCTTTCTTAATGTTGAGCTTTAAGCCAACTTTCTCACTCTCCTCTTTCACTTTCATCAAGAGGCTCTTTAGTTCCTCTTCACTTTTTGCCAGAAGGGTGGTGTCATCTGCATATCTGAGGTTATTGGTATTTCTCCTGGCAATCTTGATTCCAGCTTGTGTTTCTTCCAGCCTTGCATTTCTCATGATGTACTCTCCATAGAAGTTAAATAAGCAGGGTGACAATATACAGCCTTGATGTACTCCTTTTCCTATTTGGAACCAGTCTGTTGTTCCATGTCCAGTTCTAATTGTTGTTTCTTGACCTGCATACAGATTTCTCAAGAGGCAGGTCAGATGGTCTGATATTCCCATCTCTTTCAGAATTTTCCATAGTTTCTTGTGATCCACACAGTCAAAGGCTTTGGCATAGTCAATTAAGCAAAAATAGATGTTTTTCTGGAGCTCTCTTTATTTTTCCATGATCCAGAAAATGTTGGCAATTTGATGTCTGGTTCCTCTGCCTTTTCTAAAACCAGCTTGAACATCTGGATG
>SJYQ01017966.1:0-21589 GCA_006410935.1 Redunca redunca
AACAGTTCTCTTCCACATGACCTTGTCATGGGTGGGATCTCCCATGGCGGCTCCCGGCAGTTGGGAGGCATCATCGACACAAAGGACATGAGTTTGAGCAAACAGAGATAATGAAATTCAGGGAAGCCTGGCATGCTGCCATCCATGGGGTCGCAAAGAGTCCAAAGAGAGACATACAACTTAGCCACTGAATAGCAACAGTGGTTACTTCTTCCCCAGAGGCCTGCCACAAAGGCATTGAAAAGCGCCAACACACAAGTCGTTTCTGGAGTGGGTAGCTGTTGCCTTCTCCAGGGAATCTTCCCAACCCAGGGACTGAACCCAGGTCTCCCGCATTGCAGGCAGATTCTTTACCCTTTGAGCCACCAGGGAAGCCCATACAGTATAGCAGTGCCTGCCAAAGTATCCAAGGATGGAGGGGGAGTGTGCTTCCGAAGGCAAAACAATTTTCATAGTGATTCTAAGAAGTTACTTGTCTTTTCTACTGTGTTTCAGCAGTGTACAGTGGAGTTTTCCAGAGGGGACATGATACATATTTGTAACACACTGAACGAAGCAGATGCGAAAATACAGAGGTTTTCTATTAAGCCAGCTATTAAGAAGATCTGCCACTCTTCTCACTAAAGCTTTTTTGTTTTAGAAAATAAAGTTATTTTTCACTTATAAAATGTGTTAATAATGTTAATATTTTTTATTAACTGAGCGACTGAACAATAGCAACATTAATATGTATTGATGTTTAAATGAATTTTTAAGTCTTCAGTTTTAATTTCTGATGTAATAAATATAGCCCACATAAAAGTTTTGGGGGGTCATTAGTAGTTTTTAGGAGTCTAAAGGGGTCTTGAGATACAAAAGTTGGAGAAATGCTGTGCTAGCATGGGGAATGGTTATTAAGTTCTCTTTTTCAGCCTCAGTCTTTCGAATCCTGGATTTAACTGGCTTAGCCTCAATTTCTCCATCAGTTCAATTCAGTTCAGTTTAATCGCTCAGTCGTGTCTGAGTCTTTGTGACCCCCATGGACTGCAGCACACCAGGCCTCCCTGTCCATCACCAACTCCCAGAGTTTACTCAAACTCATATCCATTGAGTCGGTGATGCCATCCAAGCATCTCACCTCTGTCGCCCTCTTCTCCTCCTGCCTTCAATCTTTCCCAGCATCAGAGTCTTTCAAATGAGTCAGCTCTTTGAATCAGGTGGCCAAAGTATTGGAGTTTCAGCTTCAACATCAGTCCTTCCAATGAACATTCAGGACTGATTTCCTTTAGGATGGACTGGTTGGATCTTCTTGAAGTCCAAGGGACTCTCAAGAGTCTTCTCCAACACCACAGTTCAAAAGCATCAATTCTTCGGTGCTCAGCTTTCTTTATATCCAACTCTCACATCCATACATGACTACTGGAAAAACCATAACCTTGACTAGACGGACCTTTGTTGGCAAAGTGATGTCTCTGCTTTTTAATATGCTGTCTAGGTTGGTCATAACTTTCTTTTTTTTTTAATTTTTATTTTAACTTTAGTTTACTTTACATTATTGTATTGGTTTTGCCAAACATTGACATTAATTCACCATGAGTGTACATGCATAACTTTCTTTTCAAGGAGTAAGCATCTTTTAATTCCATGGCTGCAATCACCATCTGCAGTGATTTTGGAGCCAAAAAAATAAAGTCTGTCAGTTTCCATTGTTTCCCCATCTATTTGCCATGAAGTGATGGAACGAGATGCCATGATCTTCGTTTTCTGAATGTTGAGCTTTAAGCCATCTTTTTCACTCTCCTCTTTCACTTTCATCAAGAGGCTCTTTAGTTTTTCTTCACTTTCTGCCATAAGGGTGGTGTCATCTGCATATCTGAGGTTATTGATATGTCTCCCGGCAATCTTGATTCCAGCTTGTGCTTCCTCCAGCCCAGCATTTCTCATGATGTATTCTGAATATAAGTTAAGTAAGCACAGTGACAATATACAGCCCTGACGTACTCCTTTTCCTATTTGGAACCAGTCTGTTGTTCCATGTCCAGCTCTAACTGTTGCTTCCTGACCTGCATACAGATTTCTCAAGAGGCAGGTCAGGTGGTCTGGTATTCCCACCTCTTTCAGAATTTTCCACAGTTTATTGTGATCCACACAGTCAAATGCTTTGGCATAGTCAATAAAGCAGAAATCGATGATTTTCTGGAACTCTCTTGCTTTTTCCATGATCCAGCAGATGTTGGCAATATGATCTATGGTTCCTCCACCTTTTCTAAAACCAGCTTGAATATCTGGAAATTTGTGGTTCACATATTGTTGAGGCCTGGCTTGGATAATTTTGAGCATTACTTTGCTAGCATGAGATGAGTGCAATTGTGTGGTAGTTTGAGCATTCTTTGGCATTGCCTTTCTTTGGGACAATTTCTCTATAGAAGGAAGAAATTCATTTGGTTGTGGTAAGGAGTTAAGCAAGCACAGGGCCTGGAATAAAGTGAATACTCAAGTGTAAGCTATCATTATTGTTGTTAAAATTATAGCTATTTCTACATGCAAGTTGTGACATGAATAGAGATGAGAAGGCTTCTTTTCCTTCTTGGAGTGTGGATTTAATGGGAAGATGGACTTGTCAGTGGGTTAGGAAGACCAACTCATGCCTGGAAACTGCTCAATGTGGGCAAACAGGGACACAACAGTATACACTTAGCAGAACTGCGTTTTATGAAAGCAATGTGCCAGAAGAAAGCAGCTAAATGGGAGACCTGACATAACATCCAGAAGACAGTAACATTTGAGCTTTACAGTATAATTTTAGGATTTTTGATAGAGTCCTCTATTTAAAAAGGTACTTCAAGATTGCCGGGGAAAATATCAATAACCTCAGATATGCAGATGACACCACCCTTATGGCAGAAAGTGAAGAGGAGCTAAAAAGCCTCTTGATGAAGGTGAAAGAGGAGAGCGAAAAAGTTGGCTTAAAGCTCAACATTNAGTCTGAGTGAACTCCGGGAGTTTGTGATGGACAGGGAGGCCTGGCGTGCTGCGATTCATGGGGTCGCAAAGAGTCGGACACGACTGGGCGACTGAACTGAACTGAACTGAACTCAGTATTATAAAGTGTGAAGAGCAGGATGTGTTCCAAAGACATAAAAATAAAACAGTTCCCCAGTTAACACACATGACACTGTGGCTTCTTCCTTTCCTTCAATGTACACATCAATTTTAACTCAATATTTATTTGTTTATTGAATATTTTCAAGCTTTCGAAGGACAGGGACCAGGTCTGTTTTGTTCAGCCTTGCATGGTGACAGCAAGTACATGGCACTCCATGAATACTGGTCCAGTGAATAAAGGCAAAAAGTGTATGTCATGCTCCCCAGTGTTGTCTACATCAAAAGGATGTCTTCTATGAAAGCAAAAACAGTTCCTAAAACAATTCAAGGTCCTTACTTGTAATTCGTTACACCCAGAAAGTAACACAGAATCACCAATAGTGGTCCCTAAAATCCCTTGCTTTCTTTCTCACCCAACCAGTCCTTAAACATCTCCTCCAGCCCTGGCCTCCAAACTCCTGCACTGGACTTTCTTCCTACTGTCACACGAGCGTATGTTCCTCGGTTCTTTGTCTCATCACAACAAAGATTTGGAGCGATGGACATTAAAGCCCTTGGCGCGTCACACCTCTCGGGTCTTGGACAAACTGTCTTATAGCTCTTAGGCAAATCAGTGTTACAGCTCTATTTTATTTAGAAGATAGCAGGAGAATCCATCGAGGATGGATTCACACTTCGAGAAGCGTGAAGAGAAGACGCCAACCCAAAGACACAAAGAGAAGAGACTGGAGGAATGCGCAGAGAGAGAGAGAGAAAGAGCACATGCAGTCGGGAGAGAAAGAGAGGGAGAAAGCGCTTTGGCTCCTCCTTTTATATGTTTTTTCCTCCACCTGGGCCTGCCCTATGCAAATTTGACTTAGCCAGGAGTGTTGTTTGTTCTACCTGAAGTCTTCACTCTGGTCCTCGGACCTTGCTTTGACCTTCCTTGTCTTTTAGCCACCGCCATTTTGGACTCCTTTTCCCTATTCTACCTACCTAACTTCACTTTCACTTTTCACTTTCATGCATTGGAGAAGGAAATGGCAACCCACTCCAGTGTTCTTGCCTGGAGAATCCCAGGGACGGGGGAGCCTGGTGGGCTGCCGTCTATGGGGTCGCGCAGAGTCGGACACTGCTAGTGACTTAGCAGCAGCAGCAGCAGCGCTACCTTACAGTTTGTTCCCAATTCTCCATCAAAAAAGCTAAAGACTGCTTTGGAGAGAAGGCCAGCTCAAAGAGCCAGAAAGGGGGAAAACTACAAGCCAGAGTCGAGAGCAGGAGATTGAAAGATAACCCAGGAATGGGTTCCCATTCTCCAGGGAATCTTCCCAACCAGGGATCAAACCTGTCTCTCCTGCTTGGCAAGCGGGTTCTTTACCACTGAGCCACCATCTGAGAAGCCCTAGGATGTAGTTGTTCAGTTACTCAGCCTTGTCCCACTCTTTGTGACCCCACGGACTGAAGCATGCCAGGCCTCCCTGTCTTTCACCATCTCCTGGAAGCTGCTCAAACTAATGTCCATTGAGTCAGTGATGCCATCCAACTGAAACCGTTTACCAGGGTTTGGGACTCAAACCCATGTGGACAGGACTCAAAGCCAGCCGAAACCCAGTTTGGGACTTAAACCCACATGGGGGACTCAAATCCAGCCAAAACCCACAGTACCTGGTTTCAGGACCTAATGAAGCTCAGGTTCTCCATGTCTCATCACAGAAAGAATTCAGTGAAAGGTTTACAAAGTGATAGGTAAGAAGTGGATTTATTCAGATACAGAGAGAAGCACACTCCACAGAGTGTGGGCCATCACAGACAGAGGGTGAGTGCCATGAAATGCGACATGGTTAGCTTTTATAGGCTGGGTAATTTCATATGCTAATGAGCAGGAGGATTATTCCAACTATTTTGGGGAAGGGGTGGGGATTTCCGGGATTCGGGCCACAGCCCACTCTTTGGTCTTTTAACAGTGGCATGGAACAGTCACGGCACCTCTGGGTGTGTCATTTCACTTGCTGATTCAGGATTAAGGTCTAGTCTTGTCTGCCATCTTGGTCCCATTAGATTCTAATCTGTTTATGTTGTGTCCTTGGGCTATGTCATTCTTTCAAAAGTTGTGCCCTGCCCCTTTCCCTCCAGTTACAATCACCCCTCAGAGATTTTACACCCATAATCCTATGGGAAAAAGAAGGGCAAAGGTCCGTCTTCTGTAATTGCCTGGAGGCTGAGTAGGGGCTTTGACCCTGCCTATCAGGGAGTGAAACTCCCTGGATGCCTGATCTAGGGGCCCCAGGGGCAGGGCGGCTCCTTGTTTTAGTCCACATGGGCTGAAATCCCTACAGAGCCAGCATCTGGAGGTAGAACTGGTTCCTTAGTCTTCCTATGTATCTTTTTGATGATGAAGCATTTTTGTATCGGCACCAGTGTAAAGAAATATCTATAAATGACAAAAAACTCAAAAGACATGGTCAAACATCTGATTCCAGTGTACAATAAACTTTGGTTACAATAACTAAAATTAGAAATCATCACATTTAACATAACATACCAAATAACCCTAGTTAAATACTTCTCTTTGAGATACCTCAGGAGCCCAAAGTTAGTTTTTAGTCGGATAAGACCATAAGTCACTGGAAGAGAATACTTATCCCCTAAAGTCAAAGTGAAGTCACTCAGTCGTGTCGGACTCTTTGTGACCCCATGGACCGTAGCCTACCAGGCTCCTCCCTCCATGGGATTCTCCAGGCGAGAGTACTGGAGTGGGTTGCCATTTCCTTCTCCAGGGGATCTTCCCGACCCAGGGATCGAACCCGGGTCTCCTGCATTCCAGGCAGACGCTTTAACCTCTGAGCCACCAGGGAAACCCCACATATCCCCTAACCTAAAGATTTTTTTCCCTAAAGCTCTCAAAAGCAACTATAAATCACTTACAGGCTAAGAAACTCATCTCAATTTGTCAAAAGTAGAATTTGAAGAATACGTCAGAGAAACAAACCAAATCCAGTCTTGTCTTACCCTATTCCTAACAAAATCCATTTACCCAATTAAATTTAATCCAATCTTAGAAAATCATGATCATGTGTAACTCTTTGCCTATATTAATCACACCAAAATGCTTAAACCACTTTCAATACCAGATATCAGTTTTGTCTTGAACATTTTTCAGATAACATTAGCCTGAAACTCATTCTGGCCGGATTATTTTGTATTTTTGAGTATTTATATGAGTATTTAATTTTATTTAAGTCAATTAAATAGAGCTCTTCTATGAATTTTTGGAAATATCACACATTTATAACACATATAGGCACATATGAACACACAAACACAGAGACCTCATAGTACCTGTTCCAGAATTTCAGCCGAGATCTTGAGAACCCAAACAATTTTTCCAAATAACTCCTAAATCCAGGAGAGGTTCAGTATCATTTTGCATATATTGATGTAATTTTAAAGATGGGATTATCTTCTTAATCAAGTTCTTCCTTACTCCTTTTCTGTCCATGTGGGAAAAGTCTCTACCCATCCAATGAATGTGTCTACCTTTACCAATAAATATTTGTATCCTCTGGACTTGGGCATCTGGGTAAAATCAGTTTTCCAGTTTTCCACCTTTTTTTGGCCTTGAATGGGTCTAAATAATGGAGGAGGGTGTGGCATTGTTCTAGGATCATTTTATAAACAAGTGTCACATGATTTGGTAATCTAGGCCACCACCATTTTCATTCCTTTACCCACAGACAACCTTTATAGTAAATTCTAAAGAGCTTTCCAAAGAGCTTCACATCCATAGCAGGTAGTTTCATATAAAGCCTTGATTACTTTCCATTGCTGAGCTTGTGACATCATCATCTTTTGATCTAACATATACCGTCCCTTTAGACTTATTAACCCCCTATTTTTAGCCCAGTTTTCTTCCTTGGTGCTCAGACAGTAAAGTGTCTACCTGCAATGCAGGAGACCCAGGTTCTATCCCTGGGTTGGGAAGATCCCCTGGAGAAGGAAATGGCAACCCATTCTAGTACTCTTGCCTGGATGGAGGAGCCTGGTGGGCTAGAGTCCATGGGGTTGAAAAGAGTCAGACACAACCAAGCAACTTCACTTTCACTTTTCTCCCTTGGTTTAGGCAAGGCTGTGGCATTTCCTCTATCAAGCCTAGGACTTTTAAAACTGCCTGTGTTTTATCTGTTGGTATATAAGCTGCTTTGTTTGCTTCTTGGTCAGCTCGGTTATTTCCTTTTCCAATTTCAGACCTGGGAATCTGAGACTGATCGACATTTCTTGACGATCTTGTGTAGTAACCACTGGCTGGACGTCTTTGGCCAGATCTGGAACCTCGATATTCTGCATTCCAGGGCCTACTAAGGCTTCTATCTCAACTTCAGATTCAATCTGTCCCTTTCTGTTTTTTGTTAAAATCATTTGGCAATGAGGCTGGTCCCTTTGCCCCTCCAGAAACAGAGTGGCCCCTAACTTAGTTAATAAATCTCTTCCCATTAAAGGGATGGGACAATCAGACACAAACAGAAACAAATGTAAGAACAACTGGTCATTAGCTTTCCCAAAATGAGTTCTAGGAAATTGTGCCCCTGTTTCTTCCCTAACAATTACATATTCCTTTTGATTGCTAAGGTTTCCAATCCTTTGGGTTAAGACTGAGAAGGTTGCACAAGTGTCTATAAGAAATTTTACCAAGCGGCCAGCCACATCAATGATCACCCGAGGCTGGACATTGGTTATGTAGACAGTGTCTCTAGGCAGAGCCACTTTTGGCTTTGGGCCCCACTGGGTCTTCTGATTGCAAAACCATCAATGGCTGAGGGGCCCTGTCACTCTCTGGCATCTGTGGAATTCCCTCTGCCAATGCCCTGGCTGTTTACAAAGGACACCTTGACCACAGGCCTCCCTCCAGTCCTTTTGTCCACACAGGGTACACTGGCCTTGTAGGGGTACCCATGGGGCTTGTGGTCTGCCAGAACCAGATTGGCCCAGAAAGGGCAGCCTCCTAATTGGTCGTCTCTGAGCAGACAAAGCCATTGCAATCATCTGGGTCTCTTGCATATTTCTCTGGGTGTGTTTAGCCTTTTTGGCCATATCGCTATAGTTGAAAACTAAATAAGCCAATTGGATCAAATCGTTCACTGGAGTCTGAAGGCCAGCAGTTGCTCTCTGCATTTTGTGCCTATGTCTGGGGCAGACTGGACTATGACATGTGTAGCTAAGAGGGCCTGTCCCTCAGGAGAGGAGGAATCTACATGTGTATACTTCCTAAAAGCCTCCGCTAATCTCCTTTGGAAGACTGCAGGATTTTCATCCTGTCCCTGTTGGAGCTCTTTCACCTTTTCATAATGAACAGCCTTTACTGTAACTTCCTTCATACCCTCTATTAAACAGTTAACCATATGACCCTGTCATTCTCTATCAGTAGAGTTCAGCTGGTGATTCCATTGCGGGGTTTGCCTCAGGGACAGCTTCATCTCCCGCAAGGTGCACTGCATGCCTCGGGCTGCCAGTATCACACACTGCTTTTCCTTGATGCAGCAATGGGATAGTAAAATGTGTAAGTCCTCCCGGATGAGATCAAAAGATCTTACTAGTCAAGTAAATTGTTTTGTGAAAGCTTCAGGAACCTCAGGAAAAACTTCTGGACTTGTTTTCTGCCAAACTTAGATCAGACTTTGAGAAAGGTACAGAGACTCTTAGTGTTCTTAAGTTTCCATCAGGAACTTCTCTCAGAGGCAAAACTGTAGGGGCAGTTGGTTGGTAACCTGTATCATTGACCGTGCTAGCTGAGCTAAGCATGGGCCCCTTGAGTAATTCAAGGTACAAAGAAGGGGTTCCTGAAGATGAGTGGGGCCTCTTTTCATCCCTAGATGTGTCTTCCCCTGAGTCAACGGTTCCTCCCAGTAGGCCAGGAGCAGCTCTGGCTCCTCCTTGCAGAGGATTTAACCTTGGATGGCCCCATAGGGTAGATCAGTGAAAATGTCTTTTGTGCCCTTATTGGAATTATCCCTCTGAGCTACTCACACCTTAAGTCCTTTGTGGGGTCTCATTGTCTAAATACAAGACCATGAAGATTTGAACATATGGAAGCTCACTCCACTTAAATTTCCTTCTACAATATAAATCTGGCTGCAATATAGTATCATAACACTGAGACTCACTTAGTGGCCAATTTCCTTGGCTTCCTAGCTCATATTGTGGCCAATCGTGATTACAAAGCCTAACATGTTTCTTTGGTTTTAATCCCAGTTGTCCAAATCTTTCCTGATCCTGGAGGATAAGACCCAGGGGGAGTATTGGTTGGGACTGATGCCTCTGGACCCATTTCAAACCCAAACCAGAGATGATGTCTCTAAACTCCCATTCTATTCAAAATTTTACCGTTAAGTCAGAATCCACCACACAATTTGGTCAAGATTTGCACTTAGGATTTTAGATGCTATCCCTTCCAAGGCAGTCTCCCAACCGGTTGTTAGTGCCCAAAAGTTGTCACAAAGAAACCGCACGAAGACTTCCCCAAAGGTGTTGACAATGAGCTGGAGGTTGTTTATAAGTTGGGAATAAAGAGTCAATACTTGTAAGGGTTAGAAGGGAATAAAAGCAATCTTCTGGGGTTAACAGAAGAAACAGAGCAGAAATCAGCAACACAAAAAAATGTAGGAGAAAAACCTCAAAGAAACCAATTCTGTCTTGGACCTGCTGTTGGACATGTATAAGCATACAGGATTGACCTGCCAGTCACAAACAAGCAGATGGCAGAGCATTTTCCTCAGTATGTCTGACTCACAATGTTCCGGGGACCTCTTCAGACCAAGACCTGACTCTAAATCTTTTCTTACCTTATCACTGGCCCATCTGGGTCACCAGCTGAAACCGTTTACCTCAGATTGGTACTCAAATCCACATGGCTGGGACTTGAACCCAGCCCAAACCCAGTTTGAGACTTAAACCCATGTGGCTGTGACTCAAACACAACCAAAACCCACAGTACCTGGTACAGGTTTCAGGACCTAATGAAGCTCAAGTTCTTGATGTCTCATCACAGAAAGAATTCAGTGAGTGACAAAGTGATAGGTAAGAAGTGGATTTATTCAGATACACAGAGAAGCACACTCCACAGACAGAATGTGGGCCATCACAGACAGAGGGTGAATGTGGCTATGAAATTTGGTGTGGTTAGCTTTTATAGGCTGGGTAATACATCATGAGAAACACTGGGCTGGAAGAAACACAAGCTGGAATCAAGATTGCCAGGAGAAATATCAATCACCTCAGATATGCAGATGACACCACCCTCATGGCAGAAAGTGAAGAGGAACTAAAAAGCCTCTTGAGGAAAGTGAAAGAGGAGAGTGAAAAAGTTGGCTTAAACTCAACATTCAGAAAACTAAGATCATGGCATCTGGTCCCATCACTTCATGGAAAATAGATGGGGAAACATTAGAAACAGTGTCAGACTTTATTTTTTTGGGCTCCAAAATCACTGCAGATGCTGACTGCAGCCATGAAATTAAAAGACGCTTACTCCTTGGAAGAAAAGTTATGACCAACCTAGACAGTATATTCAAAAGCAGAGACAAAAAAAAAAAAAAAGCAGAGACATTACTTTGCCGACTAAGGTCCGTCTAATCAAGGCTATGGTTTTTCCAGTGGTCATGTATGGATCTGAGAGTTGGACTGTGAAGAAGGCTGAGTGCCGAAGAAATGATGCGTTTGAACTCTGGTGTTGGAGAAGACTCTTGAGGGTCCCTTGGACTGCAAGGAGATCCAACCAGTCCATTCTGAAAGAGATCAACCCTGGGATTTCTTTGGAAGGACTGATGCTAAAGCTGAAACTCCAGTACTTTGGCCACCTCATGGGAAGAGTTGACTCGTTGGAAAAGACTCTGATGCTGGGAGAGATTGGGGGCAGGAGAAGGGGACGACCCAGGATGAGATGGCTGGATGGCATCACTGACTCGATGGACGTGAGTCTGAGTGAACTCCGGGAGTTTGTGATGGACAGGGAGGCCTGGCGTGCTGCGATTCATGGGGTCGCAAAGAGTCGGACACGACTGGGCGACTGAACTGAACTGAACTGAAAGAGTGAGAGGATTATTCCAACTATTTTGGGGAAGGGGTGGAGATTTCCAAAGAAAGGCAATACCAAAGGATGTTCAAACGACAAGCAGATGACACTACCCTTATGGCAGAAAGTGAAGAAGAACTAAAGAGCCTCCTGATGAAAGTGAAAGAGGAGAGTGAAAAAGCTGGCTTAAAACTCAACATTCAGAAAACAAAGATCATGGCATTTGGTCCCAGAACTTCATGGCAAATAGATGGGGAAACAGTGGAAACAATGACACACTTTATTTTGGGGGGGCTCCAAAATCACTGCAGCCATAAAATTAAAAGATGCTTTCTCCTTGGAAGAAAAGCTATGATCTACCTACAGAGCATATTAAAAAGCAGAGACATTACTTTGACAACAGAAGTCTGTCTAGTCAAAGCTATGGGTTTTCTAGTAGTCATGTATGGATGTGAGAGTTGGAGTATAAAGAAAGCTGAGCGGTGAAGAATTGATGCTTTTGAACTGTGATGTTGGAGAAGACTCTTGAGACTCCTTGGACTGCAAGGAGATCCAACCAGTCAATCCTAAAGGAAATCAGCCCTGAATATTCATTGGAAGGACTGATGCTGAAGCTGAAACTCCAATACTTTGGCCACCTGATGAACTGACTCATTTGAAAAGACCCTGATGCTGGGAAAGATTGAAGGCAGGAGGAGAAGACAAAGGATGAGATGGTTGGGTAGCATCACCGACACAGTGGCCATGAGTTTGAGTAGGCTCTGGGAGTTGATGATGGACAGGGAAGCCTGGCATGGTCCCTGGGGTTGCAAAGAGTTGGACATGACTGAGCAACTAAACTGACTGAAATGGAGATTTCTAGGATTTGGGCCACCACTCACTCTTTGGTCTTTTAACAGGGCCATGGAACTGTCATGACTCCTCAGAGTGTGTCATTTCACTTGTTTATTGAGGATTAAGGTCTTATCTTATCTTAATTATGGAAAGATATAAGCATCTGAATGCAGAGTTCCAGAGAATAGCAAGAAGAGATAAGAAAGCCTTCTTCAGCAATCAATGCAAAGATATAGAGGAAAACAACAGAATGGGAAAGACTAGAGATCTCTTCAAGAAAATTAGAGATACCAAAGGAACATTTCATGCAAAGATGGGCTCCATAAAGGACAGAAATGGTATGGACCTAACAGAAACAAAAGATATTAAGAAGAGGTGGCAAGAATACATAGAAGAACTGTACAAAAAAGATCTTCATGACCCAGATAATCATGATGGTGTGATCACTCATCTAGAGCCAGACATCTTGGAATGTGAAGTCAAGTGGCCCTTGGAAAGCATCACTAAAAACAAAGCTAGTGGAGGTGATGGAATTCCAGTTGAGCTGTTTCAAATCCTGAAAGATGATGCTGTGAAAGCGCTGCACTCAATATGCCAGCAAATTTGGAAAACTCAGCAGTGGCCACAGGACTGGAAAAGGTCAGTTTTCATTCCAATTCCAAAGAAAGGCAATGCCAAAGAATGCTCAAACTACCGCACAATTGCACTCATCTCACATGCTAGTAAAGTAATGCTCAAAATTCTCCAAGCCAGGCTTCAGCAATATGTGCACTGTGAACTTCCTGATATTCAAGCTGGTTTTAGAAAAGGCAGAGGAACCAGAGATCAAATTGCCAACATCTGCTGGATCATGGAAAAAGCAAGAGAATTCCAGAAAATCATTAATTTCTGCTTTATTGACTATGCCAAAGTCTTTGACTGTGTGGATCACAATAAACTGTGGAAAATTCTGAAAGAGGTGGGAATACCAGACCACCTGACCTGCCTCTTGAGAAATCTGTATGCAGGTCAGGAAGTAGCAGCTAGAACTGGACATGGAACAACAGACTGGTTCCAAATAGGAAAAGGAGTATGTCAAGGCTGTATATTGTCACCCTGCTTATTTAACTTCTATGCAGAGTACATCATGAGAAACGCTGGACTGGAAGAAACACAAGCTGGAATCAAGATTTCCGGGAGAAATATCAATCACCTCAGATATGCAGATGACACCACCCTTATGGCAGAAAGTGAAGAGGAAAAAGCCTCTTGATGAAAGTGAAAGTGGAGAGTGAAAAAGTTGGCCTAAAGCTCAACATTCAAAAAACGAAGATCATGGCATCTGGTCTCATCATTTCATTGGAAATACATGGGGAAACAGGGGAAACAGTGTCAGACTTTACTTTTTTGGGCTCCAAAATCACTGCAGTTGGTGATTGCAGCCATGAAATTAAAAGACGCTTACTCCTTGGAAGAAAAGTTATGACCAACCTAGATAGTATATTCAAAAGCAGAGACATTACTTTGCCGACTAAGGTCTATCTAATCAAGGCTATGGTTTTTCCTGTGGTCATGTATGGATGTGAGAGTTGGACTGTGAAGAAGGCTGAGCGCTGAAGAATTGATGCTTTTGANGCTGGGAGGGATTGGGGGCAGGAGGAGAAGGGGACGACCCAGGATGAGATGGCTGGATGGCATCACTGACTCGATGGACGTGAGTTTGGGTGAACTCCAGGAGTTGGTGATGGACAGGGAGGCCTGGCGTGCTGCGATTCATGGGGTCGCAAACAGTTGGACTTGACTGAGTGACTGAACTGAAACTGAACTGAAGGTCTTGTCTCATCTGCCATCTTGGTCCCATTTGATTCTAATCAGTTTATGTTGTGTCTTTAGGCTATGTCATCCTTTCAGAAGTTCTGCCCTGCCCCTTTCCCTCCTGTTACACAACCATCTCACCCTTTGTTGTCCCCTTCTCCTCCTGCCTTCAGTCTTTCCCAGCATCAGGGTCTTTTCTAATTGGTAGGCTCTTCCCATCAGGTGGCCAAAGTATTGAAGCTTCAGTTTTAGCATCAATACTTCCAATGAATATTCAGGGTTGATTTCCTTTAGGATTGACTGGCTCAATCTCCTTACTGTCCAAGGGACTCTCAAGAGTCTTCTCCAACACCACAGTTCAAAAGCATCAATTCTTCCATGCTCAGCCTTCTTTAGGATCCAACTTTCACACCCATAACATGACTGCTGGAAAAACCAAAGCTTTGACTATACAGACCTTTTTGGCAGTTATGTCTCTAATTTTTAATATACTGTCTAGGTTTGTCATAGCTTTTCTTCCAAGGAGCATGTGTCTTTTAATTTCATGGCTGCAGTCACCATCTGCTGTGATTTTGAAGCCCAAGAAAAAAAAATCTGTCACTGCTTCCATTTTTTCCACTTCTATTTGCCATGAATTGATGCCATGATCTTTGTTTTTTGAATGTTAAGTTTTAAGCTAGCTTTATCACTCTCCTCTTTCACTTTCATCAAGAAGCTCTTTAGTTCCTCTTCGCTTTCTGCCATAAGGGTGGTGTCATCTTACTGTTAGGTAGGTAGAGTAGGGAAACGGAGTCCACAATGGCAGGGGCTAAAAAACAAGGAAGGTCCGAGGACCAGAGTGAAGACTTCAGGTAGAACAAACAGCACTCCTGGCTAAGCCCAATTTGCATAGTGCAGGCCCAGGTGGAGGCAAAAACATAAAAGGAAGAGCCAAAGCGCTCTCTCTCTCTCTCTTTCTCTCCCAGGTGCATACGCTCTCTCTTCCCCTCCCCCACACGGTCCTCCACTCTCTTCTCTTGAAGTCTTTGGGTTGGCATGCCATCACACTTCGAGGATGGATTCTCCTGCTATCTTTTAAATAAAATAGAGCTGTAACACTGATTTGCCTAGGAGCTATAACATGGTTTGTCCAAGACCTGAGAGTGGTGAAACGCTGGGACTTTAATGTCCATCGCTCCAAATCTTTGCTGTGACGAGACAAAGAACCGAGGAACATACACTCGTGTGACATTACTGATATTCCTCCTAGCAATCTTGATTCCAGCTTGTGCTTCATCCAGCCAGGCATTTCACGTGATGTACTGGGCATATAAGTTAAGTAAGCAGGGTGATAATATACAGCTTTGAGGTACTTCTTTCCCGATTTGGAACCAGTCCATTGTTCCCTGTCTGGTTCTAACTGTTGTTTCTTGATCTGCATACAGATTTCTCAGGAGGCTGGTAAGGTGGTCTGGTATTCCCACCTCTTTTAGAATTTTCAACAGTTTGTTGTGATCCACAGAGTCAAAAGCTTTAGTATAGTCAATGAAGCAGAAGTAGATGTCCACTGAACGAGTGATTAGCAAATAGTCTGGTATAGCTATAACTTAGGGAAGATGGCAGGATGTAACAGAAAGTACAGGTAGAAAAGCTGAAAAGGGCTCATTAGGAAGGGCCCTGCTTAGACTTTGAAGTTTTATTTTGGATAGAAAAAGTGATTCCGAGCCTCTCTGTCTGTCTGTCGACATGTAGCTTGGTAATTCCTTTCCCACTAAAACCAGTAGGACTGCCTCTGCCCAAGCATTTCTGAAACCCTCCCCAACTCCCACCTCTTTATTTTTGTCTAGTTCTCAAAATCTGCTTGTCATAGGTATTAGGTACAGAAAGTACTTTGGGTTTCAAGTCCTCAGTGCTCTCTGTTTTCCCAATGTTTTCTTCCCTGAACGTGAAAAAGGCCAGGGAGAATTTTTAGAGAGGGACCATGAGCCCCTTTCTAGCTACCTCCTCAAGCCTTCTTTCCACCTCCCACCCACAGTGTCACCAGGAAAGAGTAGGGACTCTGGAGAAGTCCAGAACTCTCTGCTTGCTTCTTCACTACTGTGCTCCCCCGAGATCTGCGTTTGAAGGTCCAGTTTGTGTTAGAAACCGAACAGCATTGGAGGTCTCTTGTCAGGCAGATTCCAACTTGCTGACCAGGCTTCAGGGCTCTTATCACCAAACAATGTCTTTTCAGAAAGTCACTTGCTAGCCACGCCACAGGAAGGCAGGGTATGATGTAGCCAACCCTGAAATCCAGGACTCTGGCTGGCTCTTATCAGCAACTCGCTTGCAAGTTTGAGCACAATCCTTTATCTTTCTGGTCCCCTGCTTCCTCTTCTGCAGAATGTGGAGTTAGCTGACCCCTTAGTCTCTCTATATCTGGGAAGCTTGGAACCCTGTCCTGAAGTCTACCAGTAATTTTCTTCTCTTCAGCAATCAACAAATATTTGTGGATGTGCACACATGCTCTGGCTCCTTGCTACATACATTTGGTTGATCATTAGCCTGGTTTTCTCTCTTTATGTTTTCTCTTTTCAAGTAAAACAATTCAAAAACTAAAGAGCTATGCTGCTGCTGCTGCTGCTAAGTCGCTTCAGTTGTGTCGGACTCTGTGTGACCCCATAGATGGCAGCCCACCAGGCTCCCCCTTCCCTGGGATTCTCCAGGCAAGAACACTGGAGTGGGTTGCCATTTCCTACTCCAATGCATGAAAGTGAAGTTGTTCAGTCGTGTCCGACTCTTAGTGACCCCATGGACTGCAGCCTACCAGGCTCCTCAGTCCATGGGATTTTCCAGGCAAGAGTACTGGAGTGGGTTGCCATTGCCTTCTCCAAAGAGCTATAAGAGGGGACTTAACTGGCAGTCCAGTGGTTAGGTCTCCAGGCTTCCACTGCAACGGGTGTGGGTTTCATCCCTGGTTGGGGAACTAAGATCCTGCATGCTGCGGGGTGTGGCCAAAAAAACCCCCCAACAAAATAAAACAAACAATGCCAATAACAAACAAACAAATAAAACCAAGAGCTATGAGAGGGCTGAGAGGACAAATTCTTACTTGGAAATATTTGTCAGCTCCTAGAAGCTGCAGTCCATAGGGTCACGAAGAGTTGGACACAACTGAGCGACTTCATTTTCACTTTTCATTTTCATGCATTGGAGAAGGAAATGGCAACCCGCTCCAGTGTTCTTGCCTGGAGAATCCCAGGGATGGCGGAGCCTGGTGGGCTGCCATCTACGGGGTCGCACAGAGTTGGACACAACTGAAGCGACTTAGCAGCAGCAGCAGCAGCAGCAGAAGCCATGGGAGGTCATTTCCAGCCTGTCTACTTCCCAGGAATAGGCCCTAACAAGCCTTTTCCTTCATTTTCTGAACCCTTCAGTCCCAGACTTACATTCTTCCAGGTGATGTTCCAAACTGGGGTTTTCCATCACTGTCACACACTCACATTGCAAAGGCAAATGGCTTTGGCAATGCTGATTTGTAAAAAAAAAAAAAAATTGAGATATAGTTGATTTACAATATTATAAAAGTTTTAGGTGTACAGCATAGTGATTCACAATTTTTAAAGATTATACTCCATTTATAGTTATTATAAAATATTGATTACAGGCAATGCTGATTTTGTCAGCTCTTTCTCCTGACTATTCCGGTAGGTGGGTCAGTGATTTATTAAGCCTGGTTCACAGCTGGCAGAGAACCAGGAAACAGTTCTTCCAGGGTCAGTGAGAGAGTGAAGATAAAAAATAAAATAGAGGGTTCTCATCTAGCTGGAGCCATATTTGCATATGATATCCTTGCATCACGTGTGTCCAGAATGACTTGCCACCTCTCCCCAGATCTGTTAACTTTAAACCAAGAGCCCACAGGAGAGACTTGGAGCAAGACACATACTGGATTCTTTGCAGCAAATGACAAACTGAAGCTAATCTGAGGCCGCAGGTTTCAGTGGATGCCTGTTGCTACGGCATGAGTCACACTCTCTAAGATGTAAAGGACAGAATCAAGCTGCTGAATGAAGAACTTTCCTTGCTCTATATCCTAATATTTTTATTTCAGGGGGAACTTTGTCATCTGAATAACTGTGCAAGGAGATAACAAGGACATTGCCTGAGAAAGACTGCCATTCAAGGTCCCACAGGCCACTTAAGCTCAGCGTCATCACATTGCAGAAAGCAGGGGCTTCACCTTTGCAGATTAAACTCTCAGCCATTCAGTGGTGCCAGATGTGAGAGAGACAGGACAACCAGCAGACTGGAATATATTCCTCAAGGGCAAATGATTAATATATAAAAAGAAATACAGTTATTAGGCAGATCTAATCTTTTTCACCCCATTGGGAAGCATAGAGAAAAAATGAAATTGTCATCCAAAGAGGCCTTAATGAGCATGTTCACTGTAAAGCTTAGAAGTCCAGTTTTGCTTCTTCCAGTAGTGTACAATTTCCATATGCTCCCCTCTCTCTTTAGGCTCTCTGTTCAAACACTAAAATACAAAAAAGTATATAATGAAATGAAACATTTCCCATCCATCACCTCAGCTCTCTAGTTCCTACTTCCCACCCCCCAGAGGATTACATTATGTTGTTTCATGTTCCCATCCAGTCTTCCATTCATATCTCTATGAATATGTAAGCTAAGAAAAATATAGACAACTTTACGGAGACGATAAGTTTCTTAATTTTTCAAGTTGTTATCTTCAGTGCTTGGGGCTTCCCTGGTGCCTCACCAGTAAAGAATCCACCTGCCAATGCAGGAGACGTGGGTTCAGTCCCTGGGTCAGGAAGATCTCCTGGAGAAGGAAATGGCAACCTACTCCAGTATTCTTGTCTGTATATATATATCCTATGGACAAAGGAGCCTGGCGTGCTACAGTCCATGGGGTTGCAAAGAGTCAGACATGACTTAAGCACTAAAGAGCAGCAGCAGCATCTTCAGGGCTCATTAATTATTTGGCCTTATTAATCGTCACTATTTTTAACGATAATGATGTTGATAAAACTTTCCAGAGCTCCCCATCCCCTCAGGATACAGTTCATGGCTACCCTGGACCCTTTTGTCAGCTCTGAGGACCAGCTTCATCTCTGGTTCCCACTTTCTCTCTTTGCAGCTCAACTGCATCTTTCAGTTCCTTTGAACATGCTGTTCCTTTTGCTTGGAACATTCTTCTCTTCCTGAAACACAGCTAATTCCCCACCCCCACCCTGCTTTCCCTGGCTAATCTCCAACTCATCTTTTAGGTCTTGGCTTAGAAGCACTATGTCTGTGCCTGTCTCCTTCCATCAGCACACGGTCTTGAATTCTCACAGCAATTACTCATTCATTCATTTCATAAACATACACTGAGTGTTGCTTACTTGCCAGGCACTGCTTTAGGCTTATCTACCACACTGGAGTGTCACTGCCTGCGTTGATACCTCATATATATGTGTGTGTGTTATTGCACTATAATTCACATATCATCAAATTTACCCATTTAAGTGTATAATTCAGTCCTTTTTAAATCTTTTTTGTATATGCACGGGGTTGTACAACCATCACCATTATCTAATTCCAGAACACTTTCATCACTCCAAAAATAAACCCAGTAGCAGTCATTCTCCATTCTCCCCTCCCTTCCTTCCCCCAACCCCCACCTTTCTTTCTGTCAATAAATTTGCCTATTCTGGGCATTTCATACTTCTTTTACTTAGTGTTTTCAAGATTCATTCATGTGGTAGCATGTATCAGCACTTTGTTCTTTTAATGACTGTCCGTTGTATGAATATATCACATTTGCTTTACCCATCCACCAGTTGATGAACATTTAGGTTAGTGCTTCTTCTGAAGCCCTATGAGAACAAGACTCCATTTGTCTTGCTCATTATCATATCCCAGAACCTAGTGCAATACCTGGCACTTATTAGAAATTCATATTTTGGGAATTACCTGGCTGTCCAGTCGTTAGGACTCTGCTTTTACCATTGGGGGCCCTGGTTGGATTCCTGGTCAAGGAACTAAGGTTTCACAAGCCTCCCAGTGCAGCAAAAAAAAAAAAAAAAGGTTTATATTTTGTTCAACATTAAAAAAAAA
The DNA here is from genome assembly GCA_006410935.1 of Redunca redunca. Taxonomy (NCBI): domain Eukaryota; kingdom Metazoa; phylum Chordata; class Mammalia; order Artiodactyla; family Bovidae; genus Redunca; species Redunca redunca. The sequence goes on from SJYQ01017966.1 coordinate 19,841, forward strand.
AGTGTTGAATGAATAGGTAAATCAAAAGCTAGTTAGAAGGTTACAATACTTACGGATTATATATTTATCTCCTCAGTAGAGATCTGTTGAGGGTATCCTCTTTTCTTCACAGTACTGAACTACCCCTCTTCTTTCTTCAGGGAGGAAATTGGGTTAAATTTAACCTTTCTTGTTTTTCTTCAAATCACTCATTTGGATCTTAGCTGTATACAAATTCCCCATTTGGAAACTTACAGATAATGTCTTGGGTATTAAAACATTCTGTTTTTTCCTTCATCATTTCTCATACAGAAATCTCAACTTCCTTCTGCAGGGCTTTTTGCTGCTTGCAAAGGCCTCCTATTCCTTCCAAGCTGGTCACATTGGGACAATCGATACCTATGACAGATCAACCTTTCTTTTTTGTTTTAATATTTCTTTGCACCCTGTTTTGGCTCCTTGATTTGGAAGTATCTGACATTTAGAACAAGGAAGTCAGTTAGACCAGGGACTGAGTGATAGTCCTAGCCAGCACTCAGCACTTAAAAAAATAGCTTTTGAACAAATGAATGAAGGAAAGAATGAGTGAGTGAGTGAACGTGAACAGACGAGGGAGACAATGCAAAACGCAGACTCGGTGAGCAAATATTGGGTACCTGCTGTGAAGGCGATGGCACCTCACTCCAGTACCCTTGCCTGGAAAATCCCATGGACGGAGGAGCCTGGAAGGCTGCAGTCCATGGGGTCTCGAAGAGTCAGACACGACTGAGCGACTTCACTTTCACTTTTCACTTTCATGCACTGGAGAAGGCAATGGCACCCCACTCCAGTACTCTTGCCTGGAAAATCCCATGGATGGAGGAGCCTGGTAGTCTGCCGTCTATGGGGTCGCACAGAATCCGACACGACTGAAGCGACTTAGCAGCAGCAGCAGCAGCTGTGTCCCAGTCCCTGCGATGCATACTTGGATAAACGGTAAACAAGAGTCCTTCCTTGAACCAGGGAGTTTCTAAAATCACTAGTTCTAGCTGCATTATTAGATTTCCACATCTGTTATTTTTTTTAATCGTACACCTGACAATCGCATTTTATCTTAAGGATCTACCCATTTGCTTAAGTCCAAAATAGGAAGTTCTGATCTATTGGCAGCAGAATCTGAAATCACAAGCAATCCCCCCAACCCGCCCCCCCCAGCCCTGTTTAATCCCGGAAAAACTATCGAATCCCAAAACGCTAAGCTTCCTGGTGTTGGGGATTCCAGGACGTGAACCTCAGATAGAACGGACAGCAAGTCCACCAGAGGGTGCTGCGGGGGCAAATTCGTGCCGGGAGGGGAGCTTGACCAGTGACCCTCGGGGCTAGGTAGGCGTCTGGAGTCCTTTTTCTTCTTCCCGGGGTTTCTTTCCCACTCTTTGGACCACCGCCGCCCCTCCGCCCAAGGGGGGATTCCCCCTGAATGACCAGCTGCTCTCGGGGTCTTAAAGGTGCCGCGTCGCCTCTGGTCCTGAGCTCCAGCGGCCCGGGCCGCTCCTGCCCCGGGGCCGTCGGACCGGGCAGGGCCGGGCCGGGCGGGGCAGGCAGGGCGGGCCAGGCGTCCACGCCCCGCGTCCCCGCCCGGCGCCGCGCGGGCCGCGAAGGGGTTAACGCGGGGGGCGGGGGGCGGGGGCGCCGCCGCGCCTGCGCGCTGCCGCCCTCCATTGTCTCCGCGGCGGCGAGGAGCGCCGGCGAGCGCAGCCCGGGAGCGAGCGGCGCGGCCGGCGGGGCCCGCGC
>SJYQ01017968.1:0-41739 GCA_006410935.1 Redunca redunca
TCCCTCCAAAGAAATCCCAGGGCTGATCTCCTTCAGAATGGACTGGTTGGATCTCCTTGTGGTGGGGCTAAAACAGACAGCTGATGAAAATACAAATTGCTCCAATCTTTCCGTGGGGATAGTTTGGCAAGTTACTGTTCAAATCTCAAATTCACAAACCATTTGTGGGAATTCCTCAAACAGAGATTCCACACTTATGCAAAAAAACACTCTGGTAAAAGAATGGTCATTACAACATTATGCACAGAAAACAGTTCTAAAACCCAAACGTGGTGGATAGGGGGTTAAATGACTGCATTACATCACACCCAAACAACCAAATTCTAGGAAGCCATGGAAAAGAAAGAAAGGGGACTTCCCTGGTGGTCCAAAGGCTAAGACTGCCCGCTCCCAATTCAGGGGGCCCAAATTCAATCCCTGGTCAAGGAACTAGATCCCACATGCAGGAACTAAGAGTTGGAATGCCCCAACTAAAGTTTCTGCATGAAAGTGAAAGTGTTAGTCCCTCAGGCATGCCTGACTCTTTGCCCCCCACGGTTTGTAGCCCCCCAGGCTCCTCTGTTCATGGAATTCTACAGGCAAGAATACTGGAGTGGGTTGCCATTTCCTTCACCATGGGATCTTCCCAACCCAGGGATCAAACCCAGGTCTGCTGCATTTCAGGCAGATTCTTTACCATCTGAGCCATAAGGGAAGATGCTGAAAGCCACAACTGAAAAAAACTCCTACATGCTTCAACTAAGGCCTGGTGCAGCCATATCAATAAATTGTTGTTTTTTTTTAAAAAAAGGAAAGAGAGAGATTTATGTGTGTTGCCAAGATGACATTTATTATGAGGTAGACGTCACACAATTCTACAGACAGCAAGACCATACTTTTCATTAAGTAATATTTTAATACATTCTTGTAAATTTTTGTTATTGGATAGATAAATCTGAAAATAACATATACCAAGCAGTGGCGATTATTTCTGAGGTTCAGGATTACAAGGATTTTGTATATCCAAGAAATACATTTCTATAAGGGGCTTCCCAGGTGGCGCTAGTGGTAAAGAAGCCTCCCGCCAATGCAGGAGACATAAGAGACTGGGTTTGATCCCTGGGCCAGGAAGATCCCCTGGAGGAGGAAGTGGTAACCCACTCCAGTATTCTTGCCTGGAGAACCCCATGGGCAGAGGAGCCTGGCAGGCTGCAGTAGTCCATTGGGTCCCAAGGAGTCGGACGTGACTGAAGTAACCTAGCACACGTGCACGCATATTTCTGTAATGTTCAAAATTTTGAAACAAGCATATGATCAGAAAAATCCAGGCCAATTGTTCTCTCTCTTCTCTTGAGCTAGCAGGACACCATGCAAGCATCGCCACCCCCCTCCCAAGACCATAGGTAATTCTGAACACCAAGGAGGTGCCTTACAACAGGTCATTTCAAGTGAAGAAAGCTCAGAAAATAGTACATGCACCATAAAATTAAGATTAATTTATATTTTTATATATGATTAGTTAACTAACCTTACTCATTAATTAACAATAATGAACAAGGCTACTATTAATATCAAGAAAAACACTGGAAGAAGAAAAGAGCAAAATATTAACAGAAGTGACACACTGGTGATTTTTTGTTTTTTCTTTCTACTTGTTTTGTATTTTTATATTTGTCATATTTCCTACAAGAAGAAGATCAGTTCAGTCGCTCAGTCGTGTCCGACTTTTTGCGACCATGTGGACTAGAAACAAAGCATATGGATTTGAAAAGAGATGCCATCAAGTTGGAGTAATCTCAACTAACATTAGGGGTAAGTGAGGACATTCTAAAAAAAATGATTGCTTTATGTCAATATGTAGATCAAACAGAGGACACGTTCAGTTCAGTCGCTCAGTCGTGTCCGACTCTTTGTGACCCCATGAATCGCAGCACGCCAGGCCTTCCTGTCCATCACCAACTCCCAGAGTTCACTCAGACTCACATCCATTGAGTCCGTGATGCCATCCAGCCTTCTCATCCTCTGTCATCCCCTTCTCCTCCTGCTCCCAATCCCTCCCAGCATCAGAGTCTTTTCCAATGAGTCAACTCTTCGCATGAGGTGGACAAAGTATTGGAGTTTCGGCTTCAGCATCATTCCTTCCAAAGAAATCCCAGGGCTGATCTTCAGAATGGACTGGTTGGATCTCCTTGCAGTCCAAGGGACTCTCAAGAGTCTTCTCCAACACCACAGTTCAAAAGCATCAATTCTTTGGCGTTCAGCTTTCTTCACAGTCCAACTCTCACTAAAAAAACCATAGCCTTGACTAGACAGACCTTTGTTGGCAAGGTAATATCTCTGCTTTTCAATATGCTATCTAGGTTGGTCATAATTTTCTTTTCAAGGAGTAAGTGTTAGGTGGATGTAAAGCCTCGCTGAGTGCCTGCAGCTTTTTTCCTAGTAATAAAAAGGACAAAACGGCCGTAAACAAGACCTCATCCTCTGGCCCTCATGAAAAGGTCTGCATCTCATCAAACTTCAGTCTGGATTAGGTTTCAGTGAAATAGAAAGGGTGAGTGGCTTTACTCCAGCCAGATGTAAACCGCCCGGAGCCCGCTCATGAGGGCTATCCCCAGCCCTTTTCCCAGATTTAAGGGACAACAATCATGGATGTTCCTTACCCAGAAATGATCAATAACAACAACATTAGTACTAAAAGGCTTTCCCAATGAAACCCCAAATCCCAGCCTCTCCCACTCAGGGCTGAGTTCTGCCTGGAAATAAAAGGAATTTACACTCCTTACCGAACCAGCCAGTACTGAGGAACGGGAGGGGCCCCGAGCCTGGAGAAGGGCAGCCCCCTTTGATGCCTAAGACCTCATCTTCACCAGGAAGTTTCATCTGTTTCATGTGGGTTATTCAGGCATTAAGTAGATGAGGTGTTTTGGCCACCCTGAGGACCATTGTCTCAAGCAGGAAGAGATAAAAAAGTCTCCCTACTTCAGAAAGATGGGGTGATGGGAGATTTGGTGCCTCCCAAAGCACATGGATTTGAAAAGAGACGCCATCAAGTTGGAGTAATCTCAACCAACATTAGGGGGTAGGTGAGGACATCCTGAGAAATGATCACTTTATGTCAATACGTAGATCACCCTGTGGACTGTAGCCCACCAGGCTCCACTGTCCACGGGATTTCCCAGGCAAGAATGCTGGAGTGGGTTGCCGTTTCCTTCTGCAGAGGATCTTTCTGACCCAGGGATCGAACCTTCTTCTCTTGCACTGACAGGCGAATTCTCTACCACTGAGCCACCAGGGAAATCTGTGTCCATTGCTACTGCTCATTATTTATGGAGCATATTCTACATGCTATACAAAATGATGTCCTTAGTTACCCACATCAACCCAACAAGCATTATCATCCCCACCTTACAGATGAGGAAAATGAGGCCCAGAGAAATGAGTGAGGCCTAGACTCCAATCCAGGTCATTCTGACTTCACCACCAGAGACGATGGTTGCATTCAGGGAGAGATGTCACCATACAATCCTGGTGGGTTCTTTAGGCAGGATGCTCAGTATATTCATTTCCTGCTATAACAAGTCACCACAAATTCAGTGGCTTAACACAGAAATATACTAGAGTTCAAAAGTCTGAACGAGATCCCACTCAGCCATAGTCAAGGTGTTGTCAGAACTGCATTTCCTTCTGGAGACGCTGGGGAGAATCCATTTCTTTGTCCCTGCAGCTTCTAGAGGGGCCCACACTCCTTGGCTCCTGGCCCCTTCCACCACCTTCGAAGCCAGCAGTGGCCAATCCAGTCTTTCTCACAATGCCATCTCTTTGTTTCTCACTCTCCCCCCCGCACTTCTGACGTCAGGACCCTGGTGAATACCCAGGGCACACCTAGGTAATCCAGAGTAACCTCCTTGAAGTCTGCTGAGCAGCAACCTTCGTTCCTTCTGCAACCTGAATTCCCCGTTGCTATGTAACGTAACATATTATTCGCAGGTTCTGGAGATTAGCATGTGGACACCCTGGGTATGTGTGCTGGTGGGTGGGGAGGACACTCTTCTGCCACCACACTCGGAGGCACTGTGACTGCTTGGAGTCACCAAACCCAGAGTTTCATTCTTTCTCGTGGAGTTTGAAAAAACCGATTCACCCCGACCAAAACAGCCGGGAAACTGACTCCTCGGCTAGGAGCATCAGTGATTTATCACAGTGGGAAGGGCCCTGTCCTGGTCCTGGTGGGGTTAGAAAGACCCAGCTGAGACTATTCGCCCATTCTTACTTACATTTACTGTTATCAAAGGTATACCTGCTCACAGAAACTATCCAAACGTCAGAGAAGTGTGTAACTGCACGGCCCCATAATGTGTTCATCAGAACCTGTTTCCGGCTCTCGCTGGGCACACAGCGGGCCTTCTTTCCCCAGCCTCCTCTGCGGCCTGGTGTTGCCACGTGACAGGTTCTGGCCAATGGGAATGAGCAGAAGGGAAGTGCACCACCTCCAAACCTGGCCCCAGGAATCCTCCTTTGCCATCCTCCTGGGACACCAAGTACCAAAAAGGGCAGGCTCGGGATGCAAATGGATCGCTGCTTGGAAGAGAGGTGCCTGGGCTGGGACTTGTGTTTGACGTGATGAGCTAGAAATAAAGTTCTACTGTGTGTGCCAGGCAGCTTTGGCACTCAGTTACATCAGCTATCATCACCTTAACAAATACTGAGACACTTCAGTTTCGTTAAATTTTTCAGAATTATTTCTACCAAGTAAATATAAAGCATATACTTATAAGACAAATATAGAAATTGTATCTTGATACAAATGCTGTTTTTGCAACTTGTTTTTCTCACTTAGCAGTCAGCCAAAGGCATCTTTCAGTACATGTAGATCTACTTAGCTGGTTTTTCTTTTAAAAACAAAATTCTTTATTGAGGTAAAATTGATTTGCAAATAAATGCACATATTTAACATGTACTATTTGATGAGTTCGGACATATGCAAACTCTCAAGATAATAAACATATCCAGGGACTTCCTTGGTAGTTCAGTGGTTAAGACTCTGCACATTCAAGGAAAGGGGCCTGTGTTGGACCCCAGGTCAAGGAACTAGATCCCACGATCTGAAACTAAGTGTTCATATGCCACGACTAAAGAGCCCGCACGTGCAGCAGCTAAGACCGGGTGCAGCCAAATACATAAGTAAATACAAATAGACGTGGTTTATTTTTTTCGGCTGCACTGGGTCTGCACTGCTGCGCTCGGGCTTTCTCTAGCTGCGGCAAGTGGGGGCTACTGTCTAGTTTTGGGGTACAGGCTTCTCATGGCGGTGACTTCTCTTATTGCTGAGCATGGGTTCCAGGGCTCGTGAGCATAGTTGCCCTGAAGCATGTGGAATCTTCCTGGACCAGGAATGGAACCCATGTCTCCTACATTGTCAGGCAGATTCTTAATCACTGGACCACCAGGGAAGTCCCCAAATGAATACTTTTTCTAAACTGTTTTTTAAAAGGACATATCCAACACTTCACGGAGTTTCCTCTGTGTGTGTGTGTGTGTGTGTGTGTGTGTATAATTGACATGAGAGCTACCTTCTTAACACATTTTAAAGTCCACAACACCATATTGTGAACTACAGACACTATTGTTTCTCAGACTTTGGGCTTAAGACTAAGTGCAGTATCTACTTAGTCTTTTTAATGGCATTGAATTTCTTGCGGTAAAGTTGTCTCGTATTTACCTAGCCAGTACCCACATAGATATTGGACCTTGAGCCTCATTATATGCATAGTGTAATTGTCCACGGGATTTCCCAGGCAAAAATGTTGGAGTGGGTTGCCATTTCCTATTCCAGGGGATCTTCCCAACCCAGGGATCGAACCCAGATGTCCTACACTACAGGCAGATTCTTTACCATTTGAGCCATCAGGGAAGCCCTAGATATTTCAAATGATTCTAGTTTTTTGATATTATGAATGACACTTGCCACAGATGTTCCTGCAAATCTATCTTTGCACAGCCTCATGTAGGTTTCTAAAGGCTGTGTTCCTACCTGGAGAAACTACTGGGGCCAAAGCCCTGCTCATACGCCTATTTCAAAGGACTAGCATCAAACCACTTTCCCCTAAGTCTGTACCAATGTCAACTCTGATGAATAGTGAATGCAAGTGCCTGTCTCCCCAAACCCTCGCCAGTACTAGGTGCCATCCAGGTGTTTCATTTCTGCCAACATGTTAGGTAAGAAATGGTAGCCTGTTTCTTTTGGCATGCCTTGATGCCCCTCATGAGTATTAGTGAGGTATAATGGTGGTTTGTATTTCTGCTTTCATGATGAAGTATTTTGGTGAGTGTAGAACTGTTTAGGGAATGGGTGATCCCGAGGGACGTCCATGTGACAAAAACACTCAAAAGACTGTGTCTGACCCACCATGGAGCCCACGCCTGGTGGCTACATGTTCATGCTGCCTGGAGCAGGGTGAAGGATGGCCACATCCTCCCTGTGGGCTTGTGACTTCTTTTAACAAATAATTATTAAATGCCTACTATGTACCAAGCACTGGTTAGGTACTAGGGATACAGAGGAGAGAGGGACTGAGATAGGGCCACTGCTGCACTCCATCCTTGCTAAAAGACAGTGATTTTGTTCAAGCTTCAGAAAGCACTGTGATGGATCCTTCCCCATGCTACGCAGGGCGCAGGTCCTTGACTGCCTGAATATTCAACCTAACCTCATTCCCTGGGCCATGTGACTAGCTGGAGTAAGGGCATGTGACATCATTCTGGCTAATGAGATGGTCAGGGATGCCTGACAGGGGGCTTTGGAGAAAGTTTTCCTTGTGTCTAAAGCGGGACACAAGTCTGGGCCCTTGCAGTCAGGAGCTGCTGCCAGCGTGTTGGCACCAGGAGGACAGCCAGGCCCAGAGGATGGCAGAGAGGAGAGCTGGGGGCTCTCTGGACCCTGGATGGTCTTTCTGAGCCACTGGATTAACCCACACTAGACTTCTTCTGTTTATTGTGATGGCAACAAAAACAATCCTTCCTGATTAACCACCGTATACCAAGCCTCCTGTTACCTGCAGCTGAAAACATGCTTCTTATCACTGAACCCTCAACCAGTGAGGCAACGGTTCATATGACAGACACAGATTCTGGGGATAAATAGGAGTTAGCCCCAACAGGAGTGTTCCAGGCAGACAGAGCTGCACATACCTACAGGCGATATGCTTTATGACTGAGAAGAAGCTGAGTTCAGTTGGTGTGAGGAGCGCTAAGAGATGAGAATGGAGACAAGATGGGGCTGGCATGAAGGGTTTTGTGGACCATCATCAAAATCTTGAACTGCATCCTGAGGATATCAGCGAGCCACCAAAGGTCTGAAAATGGATTGAAATGGCCTTTGGATTGGCTGCCATGGGAAGGAGAGACTGGGGGGCAATGAGGAGAAGCTGTGGGACTGTTGGAAAGCTGCTCTCATGCACTTTTTGCCTTGAATTTCCCTGGCTTCCTCCTCAGGGTGGTGGTAGCCTCTCTCACCTTCTGTGCTCAAGTTCCAGGAAAATAACTCAAGAACTCTGAAAGTTGAATATTACCTTCTGTGTGCCAGGCTCTGCCAGGAGACCCAACCCTGGTCCTCCAGACACCAGAGACCAATAGAAGGAACCCAAGTGTCCACTGAAAGATAAATAAAGTGTGATGTATACATAGAAAGGGACATCATTCAGCCTTAAAAAAAAAAAAAAAGGAGGGAATTTTGACACCTCATACAACATGCTAAAACCTTGAAGATATTATGCTGAGCAAAACATATCCATCACAAAAGGATAAATACTATGTAATTCCCCTGATATAGGTTCCCAGGATAGCCAAATTTATAGATACACAACGTGGAATAGTGGTTGCCAGTGGACCTGGGGGTGAAGGGAGGATGGGAAGTTAGTGTTTAATAGGTACAGTTTCAGTTTGGGAAAATGAAAAAATTCTGGAGATAGTTGATAGTGATGGATGCCACTGTGAATGTATTAATGCCACTGAACAGTACACTTAGAAGGTTAAAATGGTAATTTTTAGGCTAAGCATATTTCACCATAAAAAAAGGATGAACTGATGCCATTTGCAGTAGCATGGATGGACCCAGAGATTATCATGCTAAGTAAGTCCAATAGAAAGACAAATGTCACATGATTACCGTTTATATGTGGAATCTAGAATACGATATTTATACAAATGAGCTTGTGGACAAAACAGAAATAGACTTACAGACGTAGAAGACAAACAGCGTTGCCAAAGGGGAAAGTGGGTGGGGGACAAACAAGGAGTTTGGGGTTTCAGATACGAACTGCTTTGTATGGAGTAGATAAACAACCAGGGTCTACCATATAGTGCAGGGAACTTGGCTTTTGTTAAACGATTATGAGACAATTATACTATATAATCAAACAAACGTGTGATCCCTTGAGGAACAATAGGATTGTCTTCATCTTATTTTGTTTGTTTTGTTGCTTCCATAGTAAGCAAACGATATCCTTGTACAAGTTTCTTTATGCACTGATGAGAAAGTGTCTTGATGGACACCTCGAAGTAGGATTGGCAGGCCACATTTTAATGAACACCTTTTTACTTTGGTAGGTATTGCAAAATCTTCTCTAAGGAGACTGTACCCTTCTTACATACCCACTAGCAAATATTATTCACATTTTTGCTAAAATTTTTTAGCATCATTTTTGCTAAATCGATGGATGTGAGTTTTTATTGTTGTTGTAATTTGCATGCTTTCATTTCTAGTAAGGTTGGGCATTTTTTCTGTAAAGGTGCCAAATACATCATAGGAAGCTCAGGACGTGGATATACAGGGAGTATAGGAAACACAGGACATATTGGCACTAAAAACTTGGTGTTTTATATGTCTTGCATTTTTATCTGTTAAATTCTGTGAACTGCCAACTCAAATACTTTGCTTATTTTTCTGTTGACTTTTTAGAAAATTCATTGGGGGATGGAGTTCATATATTCTGGGCCCAAGAGGTCAGTTTTATGAGTTCTAAATATTTTGTCCCCATCTGTGGCACATCTTTTACTGGCTGTATTATGTCTTTGGTCACATAAAGGGCTGGGTTTTTTATATAAATATAATTTCAGTGTAGTCATACAGACGTGAAGGCATTTCTACTATGTTATCTTCTTTTAAAAGAGCCCTAAATCTGTCTGGAATTTATAACTATATGTGGTGTGAGGCAGCAACTTTCACATTTTTCCATACAGATAGCCATCTTCCCCTACAGAATATATTAAATTGTCCATCTTTTCGTCACTGATTTGTAGGGCTCCTCTGTTTTTTTCTATATTTCCATGCTTACTTAGGTCTATTCCTAAGTTCTCAATCCTACTGGTCTGTCTGCCTCTGCCCCTCCAAAACACACTGCTTAACTACTATTGATTTAGTAAATAGAAATCACTCCACTTTTCTCCCCAACTGTTTGCTCTTCTAGGCTAAACGTTCTTCAGTATGAAAAGTTTCCCCAATGTGACAGCAGAGATTTATTTCTAGAGGAAAAAATATTATCAGCCCATACCAAAAAAAAGCCCTTTTCTTTTGTATCAGAGTGTGGAAAAGTGGCCTTGCAACACAGCTGTCAGGCACAGAGGCTTTGAAACTAGGTTACAGATTTCAGTTCCTGGCTCTGTTCCTTTCTAGTTCTCTGACCTTGAACTTAACGTGTGTATGTCCCTGTTTCCATATCTTAAAATGGAGATGAAAAATAGAATCCATCTCACAGAGCCATCATAAGGGTTAAACTAGTTAACATGTACAAAGAACTTTTTACTTACTACTAGGTAATTAGTAAACACAGAATTAATGTGACCAAGGGCTTATGCTCTGATGTCAGCCTGCCTGGAATAGAATAGCCCTCATCATTCATTTATTAAAACAACAACAACAACAACACCAAATTCTTCTGTGAAATATGTCACAGAAGAGGCTATAAAGTTAAGGTACAGTATATCCTCTATCCAAGAATTATAAACAGCTTCCCAGGTGGTGCAGTGGTAAAGAATCTGCCTGCCATTGTAGGAGACACAAGAGACACGGTTCGATCCCTGGGTCGGAAAGAAATGGCAACCCACTCCTGTATTCTTGCCTGGGGAATCCCATGGACAGGGGAGTCTGGTGGGCTACAGTCCATGGGGTTACAAAGAGCTGGACACGATTGAGCAACTGAGCGCACAACAATTACAAAGCAAACACCTATATAACCACCATCCAGCAAAGAAAGTGACCATTGTCAACAACCAGAAGTCCCACCTGTTCCCTAAGCACCCTCCTCACCACCACCCGGAGAGTGCCGTGAAGACTCTCAGTATAACCAAAATGCCAGTCACTCTAATTACTCTACTCTGTCTACTATATATGCAACCACACCACTACGGTTTTTATTGAGACTGTATTTGACATGTTGTGTAAGTTTAAGGTGTAACACATAGTGCTTTCATACATGCATGCTGCAATACGATTGCCATGGTAGCTAATACATCTATCATGACTCATAATTATCATTTCTCTTTGTGTTTGGAACAGTTAAGATCGAGTCTTTTGCTTCCCTTGTGGCTCAGCTGGTAAAGAATCTGCCTGCAATGTGGGAGACCTGGGTTCGATTCCTGGGTTGGGAAGATCCCCTGCAGAAGGGAAAGGCTACCTACCTGCTGGAGTCCAGCTCCAGCAGCCAGGGAATCAGCCTGAAGGGATGAGCGGTGTCGATGAAGAATGATGTAGCCTCTGACTCGAGGTTAGGGACTACATGTTTATTTCAAGCATCAGGTCTTCTTTTATACTTTGACAAAAGCATTAGGTCAGAGGTTTGACATTTTCAGTTCCCCCTCACCCAGATTTATTGTCTTATTGTTGCCCTTCAAACAGAGTTCCTGCTTCAGCAATTCGTGTTTACTTGTGATTACATTGTAACTCATGCTTATGTCTGGGCTGCATACCACATTCCTCAGTTTATTTTTTATCTTTCTAAACCCTGCTTGCTCCTAGTATATCCTAAGCTCACTATCTCCTAAAAAGGCTTCTAACTATTCTTAATTATTCCTAAACCCTAAACTCAGCACACTTCCTTTGCCATAAACATTTCCCTCACAAACAGGTCTCAGATAACAATCCTTCCCATGGCCTTAAGATGCGGCCTCCGTGCTCATCCTGGGACATTCCTTGTGAAAGTCCTTGAACAAATGTCAGTGGTTACTTTGTAGATTATTTTCTGGGCACAACTGCAGAAGGCTTTGTGCTTTCTCATGCTTCTCTAGAGAATAATAAGCACCTTAACATTCTTTCCAGCCAACTCCACCGAAGAAAGGAAAGAGCAAGTCAGAATCATGAAACCTAACTCCTTCATCCCTGGACCGTGCCTGCAAGATGAGGAGAGGGGGTTGGGGTCGTGCCTCCATTTTGTCAGTAATGCCTAACGCGGCTCCTGACAGCTACCCACACCAGTGTTCTGGCCTTGAGAATTCCATGGACTGATTAGTACATGGGGTCACAAAGAGTTGGGCACAACTGAGTGACTTTCACTTTCACTAGTCTCTTAGCAAACTTTAATATCTATAATACAGTCTTGTCCACTCATTACCTTTGAGGGTTTAATATTTACATAGGACAAGTTTTTTATTCTTGTTTTTTAGTGTGACTTTACATTTTAGACTCTTGTAAACAGCCCATGTCTTCATTTTAAAAATCCAATCTAAAATCTTTTTATTTTTTACCTAAAGTAATTGGCCTATTAATTTTAACACATTTACTAATATAGTTGAGTTTAAGTCTATCATCCTTTTTTGTTCTTTTTATTTAGCCTACTTGTTATGTTTCTTTTTATTTTTCTTTTTTCCCTTTGGATGGACTGAACACTTTTATGGTTCCATTTACCTTCTTCAAAATTAGTATCAGGCCTTCTTTATGCACTCCTCAGACTCTCTGAGTTATTATCCTAGAAGTTGTTACATGCATCCAAAACTTGCCAGGACCCAGTGTAACTTCATATCAGATCCTCTTTCTAGACCATGAAAGAAGGTTAGACCTCTTTAACTCAATTTATTCAATGTTTCAAATACATGCTATTTCTGTGGTGTGTATTTTTATTCTTTTTATTTTATTCATTTTATTACAATAAAATGTAATTTTAAGAGTACATTCAGTTCAGTTCAGTCGCTCAGTCATGTCCGACTCTTTGCGACACATCAATCGCAGCACGCCAGGCCTCCCTGTCCATCACCAACTCCCGGAGTTTACCCAAACTCACGTCCATCGAGTCGGTGATGCCATGCAGCCATCTCATCTTCTTGCCATCCCCTTCTCTTCCTGTCCCCAATCCCTCCCCACATCAGAGTCTTTTCCAATGAGTCAACTCTTTGCATGAGGTGGCCAAAGTATTGGAGCTTCAGCTTCAGCATCAGTCCTTCCAATGAACACCCAGGACTGATCTCCTTTAGGATAGACTGGTTGGATCTCCTTGCAGTCCAAGGGACTCTCAAGAGTCTTCTCCAACACCACAGTTCAAAAGCATCAATTCTTTGGCACTCATCTTTCTTCACAGTCCAACTCTCACATCCATACATGACTACTGGAAAAACCACAGCCTTGACTAGACAGACCTTTGTTGGCAAAGTAATGTCTCTGCTTTTGAATATACTATCTAGGTTGGTCATAACTTTCCTTCCAAGGAGTAAGCATCTCTTAATTTCATGGCTGCAATCACCATCTGCAGTGATTTTGGAGCCCAAAAAATTAAAGTCTGATACTGTTTCCACTGTTTCCCCATCTATTTCCCATGAAGTGATGGGAGCAGATGCCATGATCTTTGTTTTCTGAATGTTGAGCTTTAAGACAACTTTTCACCCTCCTCTTTCACTTTCGTCAAGAGGCTTTTTAGCTCCTCTTCACTTTCTGCCGTAAGGGCAGTGTCATCTGCATATCTGAGGTTATTGAGATTTCTCCTGGCAATCTTGATTCCAGCTTGTGCTTCTTCCAGTCCAGCATTTCTAATGATGCACTCTGCATATAAGTTAAATAAGCAGGGTGACAATATACAGTTTTGACGTACTTCTTTTCCTATTCGGAACCAGTCTGTTGTTCCATGTCCAGTTCTAACTATTGCTTCCTGACTTGCATACAGATTTCTCAAGAGGTAGGCCAGGTGTTCTGGTATTCCCATCTCCTCCAGAATTTTCCACAGTTTATTGTGATCCACACACTCAAAGGCTTTGGCATAGTCAATAAAGCAGAAATAGATGTTTTTCTGGAACTTTCTTGCTTTTTCAATGATCCAGCGGATGTTGGCAATTTGATGTCTGGTTCCTCTGCCTTTTCTAAAACCAGCTTGAACATCTGGAAGTTCACAGTTCACATATTGCTGAAGCCTGGCTTAGAGAATTTTGAGTATTACTTTACTAGCGTGTGAGATGAGTGCAATTGTGCGGTAGTTTGAGCATTCTTTGGCATTGCCTTTCTTTGGTATTGGAATGAAAACTGACCTTTTCCAGTCCTGTGGCCACTGCTGAGTTTTCCAAATTTGCTGGCATATTGAGTGCAGCACTTTCACAGCATCATCTTTCAGGATTTGAAATAGCTCAACTGGAATGCCATCACCTCCACTAGCTTTGTTCGTAGTGATGCCTTCTAAGGCCCACTTGACTTCATATTCCAGGATGTCTGGCTCTAGGTGAGTGATCACACCATCATGATTATCTGGATCGTAAAGATCTGTTTTGAACAGTTCTTCTGTGTGCTCATTAGGCATTGTTATATTCTCTTTATACATAATCAGTGTTCATTTTGATTTATCTCTTCTTTACCATTTTCTTTTTCATTCCTTCTTGCATTTCTAACCTTCCAGTTATAATCATCTTTCTTTGGCCTGAAATTCCTTTAGAATTTCTTTCATGGTAGAGGGTTTTGTCTGAACAATCTTTACTTTGACTTTATTCTTTTTGAACACTAAGAAAAATTTCAACATAAGCAATAGGAAAGAAACTAGTATTATGAACCTCTCTATCCATCACAAGTTTCATCAATTACGAACTCAAGAACAATCCTATTTTCTTCATCTCCACGCCCTGCCACATTCTCCTAAATTACTTAGAGGCAAACACCAGACATCATACTATTTTACCTGTGAATATTTCACATGTATCTTTTTAAATATTTATTTATTTATCTGGCTGTCCTTGGTCTTAGCTGTGGCATGCGGGATCTAATTCCTTGACCAGGGATCAAACCAGGCCCCCTGCATTGGGAGCGCAGAGTCTTAGCCACTGGACCGTGAGGGAAGCCGCTTTATACGTATATCTTACCAGAAGGAGACTTTCTATTTTTTTAAATTCAGTTCAGTTCAGTTCAGTTCAGTCACTCAGTCGTGTCCGACTCTTTGCAACCCCATGAATCGCAGCACACCAGACCTCCCTGTCCATCACCAACTCCCAGAGTTCACTCAGAGTCACGTCCATCGAGTCCGTGATGCCATCCAGCCATCTCATCCTCTGTCGTCCCCTTCTCCTCCTGCCTAAATCAAATCCCTTATGATTATACAGTGGAAGTGAGAAACAGATTTAAGGGACTAGATCTGATAGATAGAGTGCCTAATGAACTATTTTTTTAATTAGTATTTATTTATTTATTGGCCACATCATGAAGCACGTGGGATCTTAGTTCCCAGATCAGAGATAGAACCCGCACCCCCAGCACTGGAAGCACAGATGGGATCTTAACCACCAAATAAACAAGGAAGTCCCCAGGACTCTCTTTCTAAACACAATCATCTTATCTACTCCCAAAATATCACCGATGGACATCAACTAAACTCGTGGTGGTCATTTTGCAGTATACATACACATCAAATCACTGTGTTGTACATCTTAAACTAATACAATGCTACATGTCAATTATATCTCAACAACACCAGAAAAAGATGACAGGGGGAGAATTCAGTAAAAATGCCGTACATCATGGTGTATCTATCTTGCCAGTGTGCACCGGTCCCCAGTGGTCCTATTCACTTTGTTTTTACAGGCTATCTGTTTGAACTGGCAAGTAAACGAGTTCTGTGTGTTATTACTGGCCAGTTTCTCACTTCAGGGTCTTCTATACATTTCCTCCTCCGTCTTTCTCTTTCTTGCATTTTGTGGCTGTTGTTATTGAAGACACAGTCTGGATTTTGCTAATTGCACCTCTATTCTGTCATTTAACACATTCCTCTGTTCTCTGTGTTTCCTGACACTGGATCTGGAGACTTAATCAAACTCAGGTTCAATTATTTGGCTGCTTCACAGGTGAGCTTGTGTTCTTCCATCAGGAAGCACGTAACGTCCGTGGTTTCTCTTGGACGCATAACTAGGGACTGAGGGTCACCGCCTACAACACTCCTTAGAGGCTGAAGAATGGTGACATTCTAATGCTAGTCCCACTTCACTAATTAGCTGGAATACTGTTGTGAAGAAAAACATTTCCTCATCAATCACCGGGCTTCCCTGATAGCTCAGTTGGTAAAGAAACGTTGGGGGTTGGGAAGACCCCCTGGAGAAGGGAAAGGCTACCCATTCTAGTTTTCTGGCCTGGAGACTTCCATGGACTGTGTAGTCCACGGGGTCACAAAGAGTCCATGGAGCAACATTCACTTTCACATCAATCATCTGGTAATCCTGAAGGCAAAATAATTGATTTCCCCCCTTTATTTAACATTTCCAAAATAAGTTAGTCCCTTGCTATCTCCCAAAGGTGATTCATGAGATTTTTTTATATCATTATAGACTTATGTATAGTCCATGGGTTCGAAGAGAGTCTATGAGGTTACAAAGAGTCGAACACGACTGAGCGACTTTCACTCACTCACCTAGATTTATGCAATTAAACACATTTGATGTGCTTCAAACCACTGCAGTTATAATACATACTGATGCACCAATTGTTCCATCTGTGGTCAGCATGAACTTAAATAAATGGGCATCCGGGTCCTTTTGAGTTCTTCTTTTTCTCCTTCTGCCCCTCTTTCCCCCCTCCCATCCCCCACCTCCTCCTCCTGCCCTCAGTTGTATCCCACTCTTTGCAACTCCACATATTGTAGCCCACCAGGCTCCTCCTCTGTCCACGGGATTTTCCAGACAAGAATACTGGAGTGGGTGGCATTTCCCTCTCCAGGGGATCTTCCTGACCCAGAGATTGAACCCAGGTCTCCTGCGTTGCAGGCAGACGCTTTACCATCTGAGCCACCTGGGAGTTACCCTAGTACTACTCCTTAATAGCTTCTCTGCTTTCTGGTGAGAAAGGATATTCCAGCCTCCCCACCCCCACCCCCAGTACCTTTCTCAAAAGTTCCATGGTAACATTCAGTGGCCAGTGGTACTTAAAAGACCATAATCTGGGCAGCAGGGGTACTTCTTACAACTGGGCTAGTCATTGTTTCTGGACTTTTCTGTGGACAGAATTAGGAAATCTGTTCTTATTTTTAAGATAAAAATACCACAAGAAGAAAAATATTATGAGTCGATGTTCATATTTCCAATTCAAATTTGCGAGTACAGGTTCTCACTTAATCTCATCAAGCATGTTCTCACATCAAAGATCATGGTCCTCCCTGACATCAGCATATTCATTCACTTGCTTTATCCTACACATGGCCAGGACAAAGGTGAGGCAGGTGAGACACAGATGGTGTAAAATTTAAAGCGGCCTCACTCTCAGGGTTGTGTAGGCGATGGGCGCATCCTTCTATTGTGAGCCCTAAGGGTCTCACTAACCTCACCCATGGTTCCGGCCCTGATTCCATTCTAAACACACAACAGTCTCAGAGTAACAATACCAGCATTAGCACCAACAGTATGACTCGTAGAAGCAGTCAGGCGCTGTTGTTGTTCTGGCAGTTCTTTATTCCTTGTCTGTATTCGATTGAGGATGTATAGCAGCTACTATGCTTAAAATGCTTAGAATAATTCTTTTCTATACCACTGGTCCACTTTGACACACAGCTGGGCTCCTCTGTTTTATTTTACTTTTAATTGGAGGGATTAGTTCTTAAATTTCCTTCTGCTTTATAATTATATAAGAGATTTACAAGGTAAGTCATATTTACAAGATAAAGTTGCTCAAAGATATCTAACTTCCACCCACATCTCTGTTCCTCCTGCCCACATGTAATCTTTTTTAAAAAAAAATACATGGTCTTCCCTTTTTTGTAATATAAACACATACATGCATATGTGTATCTCACAATTCCGGATAAGAGGTGGCGTGCCATACACACTTGTTGTACTTAGCACACCTTAGAGATCATTCCAGAGCAGCATGGAGAGATGTTCTTCATTCCTTCTTCCAGTCGCTCAGGCTTCATTTGCGGATGTGTCATGATCTATGCAACCAGTCTCCAGTGGATGACTTTGGGTTATTTCCGGTCTTTTCTAATACATATAGTATTGCAATAAATAATCTAGTGCTTTTGTCTTTTTGTATTTTTAACTTTGCTTGAAGAATATTCTTCAATATTCTCGAGGGATGTTTTCACTGAGGGTATAATTGTAGCTTGACATTTAATTTCCTTCATCACAGTGAAGAAGTAACTAAAATATCTTCTGGTACAATTACTGCTAACAAGCCAACACTCAGTCTAAATGGCTTCTTTGAAGGTAATCCTTTTTGCCTTTGGCTGCTTTTAATAAACTTTTCTCTTTTTCAGTGGCTTTCTGCAGCTTTACTATAATATGTCCAAGTAGAGATTTCTTTACATTTCTCTTGCTTGAGATTATTTTGACTTTTGAGATCTGTAGATGGGTATCTTCCTTCAATTCTGAAAAATCCTTTAATCATTATCTCTTCTAATATTGCCTCTTACTCTCTCTTTTTCTTATATTTTATCTCTGATGAAATACAGGTTGAATCTTCCAGCTGCATCCTTCAATATTTCTTATCATTACTTCTATAGTTTTCATTTTTCCTTGCTAAAGTTTTCATTTTTTTTAATGACTTGTTTTGAGTTCACAAATTCCCTATTCTGATGTGGGTAATCTACAATTAAGCCACTCATTGAATTATTCAATTTTAGTTATTGTATTTTTTTCCTCCCTAAAATCCTATTTGCTTCTTTTCCAAATATTCTATAATACTTTTAGAGTTTTTATCTGGAGTAGGAAGTGGCAACACACTCCAGTATTCTTGCCTGGAAAATTCCATGGACAGAGGAGCCTTGCGGGCTATAGTCCACGGGGTCACAAAGAGTTGGACACGACTGAACACATATATAGTTGTTTTTTTTCCACAGATATTTTCAAGCCCACATTTCATTTCTTTAAGCACAGCAAGCATCAGTATTTTATTCTCTGGGTCTAATGATATCAATATCTCAAGTCTTTGGGAAATCTATTTCTACTGGTTCTCACTCCTTTCACACTTCCTTATGTATTTGGTTATCTTGTGTATACGAAAAATCAGTTATAGAAATAACTTGAGAACAGTAGGGCAGTGCTCTTCTTCATAAGAGACTTTTTTCTAGAAAATATTTTTATTTACTTCTACAGAGCACCTGGAGGCACAGATAATCTGAGATTACCCTAGTTGAATTCAAGGGTGGAGATTTCCCTGGGCTACCTGCTAAAGCAAATCTGAGTTGCAAGGCTGCTCAGACTAGTTTACTTCTTGCTTATCCGTTTAGTTCAGTTCAGTCGCTCAGTCGTGTCCAACTCTTTGTGACCCCATGAATTGCAGCACGCCAGGCCTCCCTGTCCATCACCAACTCCCAGAGTTCACTCAGACTCACGTCCATCGAGTCCGTGATGCCATCCAGCCATCTCATCCTCGGTCGTCTCCTTCTCCTCCTGCCCCCAATCCCTCCTAGCATCAGAGTCTTTTCCAATGAGTCAACTCTTCGCATGAGGTGGCCAAAGTACTGGAGTTTCAGCTTTAGCATCACTCCTTCCAAAGAAATCCCAGGGTTGATCTCCTTCAGAATGGACTGGTTGGATCTCCTTGCAGTCCAAGGGACTCTCAAGAGTCTTCTCCAACAGCACAGTTCAAAGGCATCAATTCTTCGGCGCTCAGCCTTCTTCACAGTCCAACTCTCACATTCATACATGACCACTGGAAAAACCATAGCCTTGACTAGACAGACCTTATTCGGCAGAGTAATGTCTCTGCTTTTGAATATGCTATCTAGGTTGGTCATAACTTTCCTTCCAAGGAGTAAGTGTCTTTTAATTTCATGGCTGCAGTTACCAACTGCAGTGATTTTGGAGCCCCCAAAATAAAGGCTGACACTGTTTCCACTGTTTCCCCATCTATTTCCCATGAAGTGATGGGACCGGATGCCATGATCTTTGTTTTCTGAATGTTAAGCTTTAAGCCAACTTTTTCACTTTCCACTTTCACTTTCATCAAGAGGCTTTTTAGTTCCTCTTCACTTTCTGCCATAAGGGTGGTGTCATCTGCATATCTGCGGTGATTGATATTTCTCCTGGCAATCTTGATTCCAGCTTGTGTTTCTTCCAGTCCAGTGCTTCTCATGATGTACTCTGCATATAAGTTAAATAAGCAGGGTGACAACATACAGCTTTGACGTACTCCTTTTCCTATTTGGAACCAGTCTGTTGTTCCATGTCCGGTTCTAACTGTTGCTTTCTGACCTGCATACAGATTTCAGTGCTTATCTGTACACTGAAATTATAGATATTTGAGGTTCCAGCTTGGAAGAAAAGAGTTACCAGTTTTGTAACTGATTCTGCTAGATTAACAAATGACCTCACCGTGAAGATAATTTTGAGTGCTGAGTTGATAATACTTCTCTGAGTTTTCACCTTCTAGATTTTGGCTCGGTACTTCATCATTGTCTTCTCAACTTTTTAATGCTTTTAACAAAATGAATTTAAATTTCACTCAGCTTTTTTTTAAGTTGTCACCAGTAGGAGGGTGTATCCAAATTATTTAGCTTGCCATTAACAACAATGGGAGTTTATCTGTATTCTCATAAATTTTAGAAATAGATGTCTACAAGCCAAGGAACTCCAAGGATATCTGAAAGTCACCAGAAACTGGGAGAGAGGCATGGAATGGACTCTTTCTTCAGAGCCTTCAGAAAGAACCAACCCCGTCAACACATGAACTCCAGGAGCTGGAGGACTCCACTGCCACTGGCTGCCGCGAGAAAGTCAGTCCATCCACGTGCTCCTCGCTCTAGATTCAGAGGTGTGCGTCTTGAGTCATGCCTCCTCCTCTTTTTACCTTTTGGAATCTCATAATGGCCATTGAACAAATGTATAATGAACACCTGCCATTTGCCCTGTGCTGTTCCCAGTGCCGGGGACACACCACAGTGAATAATGAAGTCAAAAATCTCTGCCTTCCTGAAGCTTTCATTCTAGTGAATTTCAGTTCAGTATCTTGGCACTTTGGCTCCTTCAAATCCCTCCCTGTTATAATGACCCTAGACATTCCCTGGAGGAAAACTAAGAGAGTTCTGGGGTGATAGTTTAATAAATGAAGAAATGCTGAATGGTGTGACAGCTAGTTCCAAAGGAAACAAGGGGAGTGAACTATTCTTGGGACCTCATTCTTTAAGCAAGGATTTAAGGGCAGCTGCCTCAACACTCACTGAAACCACTTTAAGCTTCTCCACCTTTTCCCCTTCATTAGATGTTTCTCTTTCCTTCCCTGATCTGGGAGCTCCCTTTTATATCAACTGCAGTCAAACAGCTCTACTCCAACCCACTGCAGGGACTGAAGGCAGAGCAAAGTAATATTTTAGACTTTTAATAATATGGAGATGGTATTGGATTAAGCATTATTGCTTTGCAAACTATTATTGCATATACCAAGGTTTTTTTTCCAGCATATATATCAAAACCAACCAAAGAACAAGGCATCTACATTTATTTTTAAAAACCTCCATGATGTATGCATATGGAATCCATAAATGGAACACTCACACATTAAACCTACCACTCAGAATCATTTTGTGCATAGAACATGTACAGCAATTACTTAGTGCCCGGGATAGATAGTCTCGGATTATCTCGCAGAATCTGTGTCCACACCCATGTATTTGGCACTGGTTGTACCTCGTTCCAGGTCACCTTGTAGAGTCTTTTCTCTAAGCTGTTGGGTCTCAAAGTCCAGTGTCATCTAGATCAGCTTAGGTGGGTGCTTTTAAAAGATACAGATTCTCCTTAGAGGTTGTGATTTAGCATAACTGAGGTTCTGAGTTTAACCAGCTCTCAAAGTGATTCTGATGCAAAGAAGCCCTGCTCCTGGGTGTTCTCAGGCCTGGCTTGTTGCTTGGTCTCATGTGGCCTTTTCCTCTTCATTTACATCTGGTCTGTACTTGGCCTTTTTGGTAAACCTCATCCAGAAGCTCTTTACTTGGGCCTGTCAATGACAGAAGCTTTCCTATATCCTGGGGTATACTCCTAGTCTGCTGAGTTTAGCCCTAACACCTACTATTACCAGGAGAGTCCAGACCTCCTGGGAGGCATGAGATTGTCTTCCCAGAAAGTCTCTCTGGTCACCTGCAGGACTGCAAAGCCAAGCACAGCTGTCATTTTGGGATGGGTTCTAAGGTCACTCCTGGTATCCACATAAATCACTAGAAACACCCCGGGCCAAGTCGATTCAGTCGTGTCCAACTCTGAGACTCTATGGACTGTAGCCCGCCAGGCCCCTTTGTCCACGGGATTCTCCAGGCGAGAATACTGGAGTGGGTTGCCATTTCCCTCTCCAACCATATAAATTTCAAAACCAAGTATTAAGAATATAAATAACTTCATTTTACTGAGAACTACTTACTACCCAGGGGCCTTCTGCGTGGGTTTCTAGAAGTCTAGAGCTATTTCCATGGGGCTGGGAACGTGAACACTGAGGTGAAGGCGGGGGAGACACAAGTCACAAAGGGGGAACGAGCTTGTGCGATTTTGGAAATAGGCCCGTTTCTTCTCTGAACAATCAAGCATACCCTCACTCTTCATAGCTGAGGACGCGCTATTGCAAAACTCTGGGGAAAAGTCGATGAAAGCGTGGATAAGAAAGCAAAGGGGCTGCATTCATGCCCCAAGGACTTACTGAGTGCCTACTATGTGTCAGGTGGCCCAGGAGATACTACGGGAACAAAACCAGGCACGATATCTGTTTTCATGAGTCTCAGAGTCTACCAGGGTAGACAGACGTGAGCTAACTAATCAAATAGATAAGCAATGATCAGTGTCAGCAAGGAGACAGTCCATGGTCAAAGTCAAGGACCCTTGGGCAGGGAGCTAACTGTCGAGGAGCACTGATGAGGGATACGACACGGAGCTGCTGTACGCGCAACCATGACCCAGATGGTCCAGGAAATAATAACCATACTGATGTGTGTGTGTGTGTGTATGGATAGATAAATCAATGATTAACGTGGTAAAGCAAATGATGTAAAACGTGAACCTTTGGGGAATCAGGGCTAAGGATGTACAGAAGTTCTTTGTACTATTTTTGCAACTTTTTCCCCTAAATCCGAAATTATTTAAGAATTAAAAGCTTTCCCAAAAAATCAAGAAAAACTTCAGTGCTCCCCTCATGCCTGTTTTGGGGTAGAGGGTGCTCAGAGGGGAGAGGAAGGAGAGAGATCTGAGGCCAGATCTTAGAGTTGGCACACCAACCCAGGGGCTGTGCCTCCATGCAGACAGAGTCGTTTCCGGCTGGCAGGGAAGGGTGCTGACAGCGAGAAACATTATTTCTGGCCCTTTCCCAGCGTGGCTGGAAACAGAGGAAACAGTGAAAGCTCTGTGAGGCTGAGGAGCTCGTCCCTGAGGACTGGCGCCGGGGAACGGGGAATGCGGCGTGGGCAGGAGGTGGGGTCCTAGCGGCCTCTGTGGACCAGCAGGGCTTGCTGGGCATGGGGGAGTCACTGCCCAAGGCTCTCCCCCACCACAGGGAGAGGGAAGGGGGCGCTGGAAGGGGCTGGGAAGAAGGGAAGGGGAGCACTAGCCCTTGCCCGGCACTCCTCTCTGCATGCCTGGCTCTGGGTGCCTAGGTTACCTCACTAATGCTCGTGGAAAGTTTTGAGATAACCTCTGCTATTATCCCTCATCCCATGGAGATGAGGAAATAGAGGTGTAGAGGCGTAAGGAGAGAGACTCTGTTTGGGGCAGTCTAGGGGAATAGATCTGCTGACTGACTTTTATGCTCAAAGCAATTTTAAAAGCTGCTCAAAATAATAATTTTTTTAAAAATTAAACAATGATCTCACAAGAAAGTATAGGACACTCAGAAGCCAAAAAGAAAAAATAATAAGTGAAATCAGGAATCCAGAGCGGTGGGCAGGGCAGGAGGCTGCCTTTCTCCTTGAAGGCATTCATTTGTCAAGCCATACGAAGCCTAGCTTTGGTTCTCATGGGCTGATAGAGATGAGAAACAACAGATTGAACGCCCAGAGCCCACTCAAGACAGGGCCCCCTAGAAGACCCCAGCCTGACACAGAGCTTGAGCTCCAGTGGCGTCTCCACCAGGTTAGGGAGAAACTAAGGCAGAACTCACCACTCACCATCCCCCTAAAGCCTGGAAAGAAATCTTAGCACTGAGTAGAGGGGAAAAAGCATTTTCCAGCAGATAACATAAGCCCAAATGGACGGCCGGTGGTTTTGAAGCTTGAATTCACATTCCCTGGTGAAACTGAAATATTTCAAGCTGAAGTTTTAACATGTCCACCCAGAGATTTTGGAATGAATGGAGAAGCAGGAAGAAGCAAATTTTCTCTTCTTTTCCTGGATATTCAAAAGTGAAAAGGTAAACAGAAAAAAATAATAATCTGGACTCTAGGATATTAACCAAGCACTCAAAAATGTAGACTAGCAAATTCAAGGATTTGCAGAAGTTGTGCAGATGAAGTACAGCAGAAATTGTTTGGTGAGGGCTGGCAGAAAGCTAAACAACAAGCCAGCCCAGGTGTGGCCAATTTCCAAAAACTCCAGCAAAAATACTTTACCTTTAGTTGAGAGCTCATTTTACAGAAGAGTTTCTCAACCTCAGCACTACTGACATTTTGGGTACACAATTCCTTGTTGTATGGGCTGATGCATAATAAGATGTTTAGCAGCATCCCTGGGTTCTACCCACTAGATGACAGAAGCATCAAGGCCCACGCCAAACTGTGGCAACCCAAAATGTTTCCAGACATTGCGAAATATCCCCTAAGGGGGAAAACCACCCCTGGTTGAGAACCACTGGCCTAAAATAATAAACCTAGATCCCTTGTATTCAACACAAGCTGCATACAGATGTGAGAAGCACAGAGGAGAGACGGCGAAGACTCATTGTGGTCTGGTGGGAGGTGGAGGGAGGCAACTAACGCACAGAGAAAATGGCACAATAGCCCAGCGACAGCAGCTCTCAGCAAGAGCGAGCCAAATCACACTGCTGGAAAGAGCCTTCTACACGTAGCTGGGGGCATGAGAATCCAACTCATTCCAAGGGCTGACATTTTTTTTTAATTGAGTGAGCATAGGAACAATACAAAGATCCTTCACAAAAGAATGGGAAATGCCATTAAGCCTATCAGTAAAGAACACTGGCCAGGACGTCCCTGGTGTTCCAGTGCTTAGGAGTCTGCCTGCCAATGCAGGGGACGTGGGCTCGATCCCTAGTCTGGGAAGATTCCACAGCTGCGGGGCAACAAGCCCTGTGTGCCACAGAGAGCAGCGCCTACTTGCTGAAACCAGAGAAAACCATGCACAGCAGCAAACACCCAGAGCAACCAAAAATTAATTAACTTTTAAAAGCCGTGTTAACTCTTAAAAAAGAAAAAAAAAAAGAACATTGGCCAGAAAAAAAATGTTCACAGAACAGATGAAAAATTTGACCAAACATTGCTTTATGAATTAACAGATCTTATATAACAACCATTCCAACCAGTCAATTCTCCTCACAGAAACCAGAACCATTTTTTCAAAAATGCAAATCAGCCTTGTCACTCCACCAGGTCGGTTTCTCTAAGTTAGGGCCCCCTTGAGCCTACAGAAGGAAGCATCTGATGCCCCCATTTCTTCCTGGGGACCCTCCCTCTGCATGGGTCCTACCTGTTCCCAGGACAGAAGGAACTTTACGATGAGGGAAGGTACCGAGACCTAAAGGTGGAGATGCGGGTGGGATGGTGGGTGGGGGAGTGGGGAAGCAAAGGGCTTTCTGAGTGGCTGTAGAGGCAGGCTTGAGCTCTGCACCTGCGATACAGGTGCATTTAGCAATCTGAGTACATTGAGAACATCTGTGAAGGTCAAGAAGGCTGTCTTTTGGACAAAGAGTTTATGAATTGGGACATTCATTTGTTTCCATTTTTTCCCCCTAGATTAGTTTTCTAAGTTTATTTTTAATTGAAGTGTCAGGTCAGTTTATTTCTCTTCCTTTGTTCTTGTCTTGTTGCAACAAAAATTAAGAATGACGGACTAAAGGGTTTAAAACAAAAGACAAGTTACAGCTCAGTTCAGCCCAAGGAGACAGATCTTTTATTAGACAGACACTTCAAAGACATGGGAGCAGGCCAACCCCAGAGGAGTCGTCTGTTTTATGAATTAACAAATCTTAATAAAACCATTGCCTCTGTGAGGGAAGAGCACAAAGCAGACATCGAATCAGGCAGTGAAGAGATGGCAAGACAACGGGAAGAGGCGAGACAAGAGCTGGAGGAACTGAGGGCAGAGGCATAAGGAAAAAACAAAATAATTTCAGAGATGAGGAAGCAGTCAGGAGGAGGACCTAGACACAGAAAGTAGAAACAGAGGGTATAAACAGGGAAAGTGAATAGAATGAGACAAAATGTAGAAAGTGTTTTTTTTAATGAGAGAAAATGATAAATATAGGGGAAAAGACATTAGAGAGCCAACATGCACATAATTGGAGTCTCTAGACAAGAAAAACAAAACAATAAAATACAAAAAAGCAGAACTAAAGGAAACTTTCTTGAAATAAAAGATATGAATTTACGGAAATGATACTATGTGTGCCAAAGAAAGTTCTGTTTCTAGAACTGAAAATTCCAAGACTCCCTTAATAAGATTATTGGACTTTACAGATAAAGAAAATATCCCGTGAGCAGACAGGCCCCCCAGAACAACACTCATTAAAGGATAAAATCAGGCTAGCCCCAGCAATTTTCAGTGCCAAAACAGTGGCACAATACTCATGGGATATTTAAGGGAAAACGTGTATGCCAAGGATTTTATATGCTGTCAAGCTGTTCCTCAAGTATAAAAGCTCCAAACATTTTTTAGACATGCAGGAACCCAGGCAGTACTGTTCCTGTGATCCCTTCTTGAGAAAAACATCAGAGAACAAGCTGTAGACCACCAAGTGGTGACTAGGGAAACCACAGCAACAGGACCAGGAGCAAGTGCTGAATATATTTAAATGCAGAGCAACGACAAGAAGTGTGGACATCTGGGTGTAAAGTCAGATATGCCGTGACAACATAGAAATGACACACCTAATAAAAAATGAGGTGGAGGACAAGAGAGAGGATGAGAATAGACTGTGTCCTCTGATGGTCCTGTCTATCTGTAGGAGCTGGGAGTTAAAGATCATCACACACTGAGAAATCGAATAATACTTTTAATACATTTATTATAACATTTAATAATACAAACTCAGTTCAGTCACTCAGTCGTGTCCAACTCTTTGCAACCCATGGACTGTAGCATGTCAAGGTTCCCTGTCCATCACCAACTCCCGGAGCTTGCTTAAACTCATGTCCATCAACTCAGTGATGTCATCCAACCATCTCATCCTCTGTCATCACCTTCTCCTATCTTGCCTTCAATCTTTGCCAGCATCAGGGTCTTTTCCAGTGAATCAGTTCTTCACATCAGGTGGCCAAAGTATTGGAGCTTTAGCTTCACTAATACAAATATAAACATGTATAGAGATCATTTTGCATTGTGTTGAGAGAAAAATGAGGAGGTGGGCAATGTACCAGTTTTTCATTGTTGATTCTGGGACAGTGATAGATACTGTCTATATAGAACTAAGTGTTCTATATATAACACTATAATTATGAAGGTAAACACTAGAAAAAAAAAGAAGGCTTCCTAAATAAGAATTTTAACTGCTCTGACGGGAATTCCCAGTGCAGTACTGATCAGCAAGGACAAAAGTGGGCATCCTTGTCTTGTTTCTGAACCTAGTTAGGGAAACTTTTGGTCTTTCACTGTTGGGAATGATGTGAGCCATGGGCTTTTCATAAATGTCCTTTCCCATGTTGAAGAAATTCCCTTTTATTCTTAGTTACTGTTTTTATTATAAAAAGCCATTGGATTTGTGGGACTATCTCTGCATTCATGGGGTAAATCCCGTTTGGTCATGGTGGTGGTGTTTTGCAGTCGTGTCCTTCTGTCTGCAGCCCCATGGATGGCGGCACGCCAGGACTCCCTGTCCTTCAGCATCTCCCAGAGCTTGTTCAAACTCGTGTCCATTGAGTCGGTGATACCATCCAACCATCTCATCCTCTGTCGTCCCCTTCTTCTCCTGCCTTCAATCATGGTGTATAATCCTTTTAATAGGCTGTTGGATTCAGTTTGCTAGCATTTCATTGAGAATTTTTGCATCGATATTCTTAAAGAGATATTGGTATGTAGTTTTCTTTACTTGTGGTATTTTGTCTGGCTTTGGTATCAGGATAATACTGGACTTATTGAATGAGTTAGATAGTGTTCCCTCCTTTTCTAATTTTTGAAGGTTTGGAGAAGTATTGGTATTAATTCCTCTTTAAGTATTTGAAAGAATTCAACCGTGAAGCCATCTGGCCTAAAAATGTTCTTTGTTGGAAGATTTTTGATTACCGATTCAATCTCTAGTTATACGTCTGTATTTAACTAATTTAAAAATATGTATGTATTTAGATTAAATCTCAAAGTAAAATTAAAATCAACCCTTCACTGTATGCAAGTGTGTATGGGGCTTCCCTGGTGGCTCAGATGGTAAAGAATCGGCTTGCAATGCAGGAGATCCAGGTTCGATCCCTGGGTCAGGAAGATCCTCTGGAGAAAGGAATGGCAACTTACCCCAGTACGCTTGCCTGGAGAATTCTAGAAACAGAGGAGTCTGGTGGGCTACAGTCCATGGGGTCATGAAGAGTCAGACTTTTGACTGAGTCTGAGTTAGACTTTTGACTGTTAGTCAGACTTTCTTCAGCAGATGCAAGAGATATACCGATAGAAAGAGGTTGAAGCTAAAAGACAAACAAAGGCATTCTAGTCAAATATGTAATAATAATGATGGCTAACAGAAGTCATTATCTCATTATCAAAGTGAAATTCAGGCCAAAGTATTAAAAACAATGAAAAAGAGTTAAGCTATGTATCAGGGTGCCACTCAAATGCAGATATAACTATTATAAGTATCTGTGCAGCAGATAACCCAGCAGCTCCATTCACCAGGACTAGTTAGAGCCACACAAGGAAAATCAGAGCACTTGAAAAGTAGGAGATGGGAATTCATCTCTCTTGTGGTGGTCTCAGGGTCAGAAAAGCAAAGATCATGTATTAAGTAAGGCAGCTCTGCTCAACACAAAAGACCTACAGAAGAAACTATTTTATTTTTCTCGCCTATAACAGTCCAGGATGCTAGACCGCTCTACTCACTCAATAGTTCACGGACCCACATTCCTTCCGAGTTTCCCTAAGACCACAGCAACATCAGCTTTGTAGAACTCAAGTTACCACTGTATCTAAGTTGCTTCTGGAGGGAGCAAGGAGAAATTGTGGAGCTGACATGCCCATAATCTCAGACCTGGGTCTATAAGTGGGAAATACTACTTACATTCATATTTTATTGGAGGAAACTTGTCACTGCATAAACGTAGAGAGCAGGGTGAGCTGGTAGTGGCCAGGCTTCATGCCTAGGAAAGTGGACAGATCTCAGGGGATCACCAGCAAACTGTGCCCAAGCCCATCCCTCTGGGTGCCCACTCCCCCGTGAGGAGGACATACTCAACCCTCTTCCACGGGCCACACACCAAAATCCATCCAGTTACAATATTGGCGATCCCTCAGTGATACACAGACCTCTCCACCGTGCCCAGATATGGTTCCTTGTGGTCCGATGGCCTGGAGGCCAAAGACAATTTGTTTGTCCCACCCTCCTGACCAATAGGCAGGAATAAAACAGAGAAAGGAAGACCACAGTAAAGACCTGCATCCAGAGGACAGAGCGTGGACGATACACAGGAGTCCCAGGGCAGGAACTGTCAGGACCCCGACCCGGCAGAGGATGCTGTCTGCTCTGGAACAGCCTTCCTTCTCTTCTGCCCCCATCGGAAGTGGCGTCAGAAAACATGTCTTCCTTGAGAGCTGGCTTAGGGCCTAAACAACTATGGGGAAAAAAAAAACAACAGTTCCCTGGAAGATGTATTAGAAGTCAAAGTGTGTTTGTTTCCAGGACTTCCCTGGTGGCACAGAGGGTAAGAATCCACTGGCCAATGCAGGGCACACGGGTTCCATCTCTGGTTCGGGAAGATGCCGCATGCCACGGAACAGCTAAGCCTGTGGGCCACAGCTGCTGGGCTCACGATCTAGAGCCGGTGAGCCGCAACCAATGAGTCCCTGCGCTGCAGCTGCTGAAGCCCAGGCGCCTAGAGCCCGTGCCCTGCAAAAGAGAAGCCGCCGCAATGAGAAGCCTGTGCACCGCAACGCAGAGCAGCCCCCGCTCACTGCAACTAGAGAAAGCTTGCTCACGGCACCCGAGACCCAAAACAGTCCAAGATAAGTAAATAAATAAATATAGCAGTGTGTGCATGTCGGTCTCAGGCAAGGGTTAAAAAAAAATCTGCTTGTTTCCAGTCATCTTCTAAGCCAGTAACCACACTTGAAGCTATTTTCTCACAGAATTCTCAAGTCGACTTCATCTTTTTGCTTCTGGGCTCTAGCCACACCTCTTTCCTCACATAAAGGCAGCTATTTGGAGTCCTACCGAAATAAGAGGTTTGCTGAGAAGCCTTGGTCTGATCCCTGCCTTGGGGCTGGACTTCTTGAATGAATGTTTTGCTTGACAGTCTGTGAGAAAAGCTCTGAGCCATAACTGTCAGATGGCCTGTTGTTTGGGTGACAGAAACAGATGGCTTTTCAACCCTGTGAAGCCCCTACATTTTTAGATTTTTTTCCCTTTCATCTTTGCTTGAAATCTGCCCAATATGTGTGGATGTCATCTCTTTTCCTTGCATATCTTGCTAAAAGTAACAGGGAACGACCAATATTCGCTAACAGTCTAGCTCTTTCCAACTTCTCCTTAAGTTACAGCCTTGGCAGGCACGGAACCTGCCTCTCAGACCACTGCAGGAAACAAATTCACCTATGATTTGGCCAAGAGCTCCCAGATTTCCAGCATACAAAGCCCACAATATCTGTGTTCCTGCCACCCGCTGCCTGCCCACTGGGTTTCAGTTCTGGCAGTGCCCTACCCTTGGTACCAATTTTGATTATTCATTAGGGTAAGGACTGGGGCTTCCCAGGTGGTGCTAGTGGTAAAGAACCTGCCAACCAGTGCAGAAGATGGAAGGAACGTGGTTCGACCCGTGGGTCAGGAAGATCCCCTGGAGGAGGGCATGGCAACCCACTCCAGTGTTCTTGCCTGGAGAGTTCCATGGACAGAGGAGCCTGGCGGGCTACTACAGTCCATGGGGTCGCACAGAGTCGGACGCGACTGAAGCAACTTAGCACGCGGGCATGCACAGGGTAAGGATTGTTGACTCTGTGGGTATGTGTGTGTGAGAGAGACGGAGAGAGACAGAGACACAGAGAAAAGAAATGATGACTTAAAGAACCAAGTTTCTTTCTCATGTAGTAGAAAAAGGTAAGCATTCCAGGCTGAGGGTCCTTCCAAATGTCTAGTCCGCCACCCTCTGGAGCTGTGTCTTCATCAGCATGGTGGAAGCTGAGCCACCACCATATACAGATTTCAGCTGACAAGTAGAAAACGGAAAATGCGGGAGAGGCTTCAGCCAGCCAGTCAGTCAGTTCAGCCGCTCAGTCGTGTCTGACTCTGCGTCCCCATGGACTGCAGCACGCCAGGCTTCTCTGCCCATCACCAACTCATGTCCATTGAGTCAGTGACGCCATCTAACCATCTCATCCTCTGTCATCCCCTTCTCCTCCCACCTTCAACCTTTCCCAGCATCAGGGTCTTTTCAAATGAGTCAGTTCTTCTCATCAGATGGACAAAGTATTGGAGTTTCAGCTTCAGCATCAGTCCTTCCAAAGAACACCCAGGACTGATCTCCTTTAGAATGGACTGGTGGGATCTCCTTGCAGTCCAAGGGACTCTCAAGAGTCTTCTCCAACACCACAGTTCAAAAGCATCAATTCTTTAGCGCTCAGCTTTCTTTAGAGTCCAACTTTTACATCCATACATGACCACTGGAAAAACCATAGCCTTGACCAGACAGACCTTTGTTGGCAAAGTAATGTCTGTACTTTTTAATATGCTGTCTAGGTTGATCATAGCTTTTCTTCCAAGAGCAAGCATCCTTTAATATATAGAGTCATTAGACCTAGATGTAGAAATGGCACAAAAGTTTCTACCGACATTGTATTGGACAGAACTTAGCCTCGTGGGCACACCTATCTATAAGAAGATCTGGTAAATGTAGTCTAATCCTGTCCCCAGGTAGAATAGAAGAGATCACAGTGAATATCCTATTTGTCTATATCACAGACACACAGTAACATACTAACATTATAACTTATTGGGCAAATCTGACATGAAAATTGTAAACACACTGTATTTTCATGGGACTTTTCACAAGGTCTTTTTTCACAGATAATCTCAAACTTTCCAGAAAGAGGAATACTATGGAAAGCATTGCCTGGCCACAATGAAATTAAAGAAGAAGAAATTAATAACTATATCTGAAAAAAAAAATATTCTTCCACATGGAAAAATTTTTAAGTGTTAGTCACTTGGTCGTGTCCAACTCTTTGTAACCTCAGGCAAGAACACTGGAATTCTCCAGGCAAGAACACTGGAGTGGGTAGCCATTCCCTTCTCCAGGGGATGTTCCCAACCCAGGGATTGAATCCCCATCTCCTGCATTGCAGGTAAATTCTTTACCATCCGAGCCACCAGGGAAGCCTAATTTTAAACTGATATTTAAACAACTCAGATCAAAAAAGGAAATACAAACTAAAACTACACTATTCCCATAAAAGAGTAAAAATGAAATACAGTTACAGAAGTAGTTGGAGGAAAATTCATGGCTTTGAAGATCTACATCAATTTTTTTTAAGGGTGGAGAGAAGAGGAGAAGTAAAGTTAGCTTCCA
Organism: Redunca redunca; assembly: GCA_006410935.1. Classification (NCBI taxonomy): domain Eukaryota; kingdom Metazoa; phylum Chordata; class Mammalia; order Artiodactyla; family Bovidae; genus Redunca; species Redunca redunca. Next base: position 32,250 of record SJYQ01017968.1, read on the forward strand.
ATTCAAAAAATTAGGCAATAAGTTGAAAAAAAGACAATAAACTGAATCAAGGAAAGGAAGAATTATTAGAGATAAAAGCAAACATTAATAAAAGTTATAAAATAGAAAACATTACATAACTAATATATAAACACAAAAGCTAGTTCTTTGAAAAAAAATTCAATAGCAAAAGGCAGGGGAATGCAATACACACAATATGGAATGACGGGGACCCACAGAAATGGAAGAGATTAAGAGGCTCACATGAGATTAACTTGTTTACCTTACGTGAATGAACTTGATAACAGATGAAATGGATAATTTCCTCAGTAAAAACAATGTGTAAAACCTGTTCAAATGAAAAACATTTAAACAGATCATTTCTAATAAGGAAATGGAGAGCTACGTCAAGGGTTATCAATTTCAGGCAGCACCAAAAAAAGGAAAATACACAGCCTGATGTCATTTGTAAAAAACAACATAAAATACCTGAAGAAAATATCTAACCGAATCCAGCTGCATATTAAAAGAGCAATACATCATGTTGACATAAGAATATTCTCTTGGACTTTAAGGATGGTTGAGTGGCCTTAAAGCAAATCTATTCATATAATTTATTTTATTAATTGATCTAGGAGGAGGGAAAAATCATGGTCATCTCCATAGATGCCAAAAAGGCATTTAACATTCACCTCCATTATTTATAAAAGCATTCAATAAAATAGAGATTGTTGACATTTGCTCTAAAGGATCCTTTAGAGTCTTGCTTTAGGATTTGTTACGCAAGACCAGAGCCATGGCTTTAGTCGCTGAGTCGAGTCCGACTCTTTGGCTACCCCATGGTCTGGGGCCCACCAGGCTCCTCAGTCCATGGGGTGTCCCAGGCAAGAATCCTGGAGTGGGTTGCCATTTCCTTCTCCAGGGGATCTTCCCAACCCCAGGACTGAACCCGTGGCTCCCGCACGGGCAGGTGGGTGCCTTACCCCGGGCTACCTGGGAAGCCCGTGTTTAGCGTCGGGTGAATTGTCCCCGCTACTGAGACAAGCCCCTCGGAGTACTCTTCCCAGTGCCCTGAGAATTAGGGGGGTTTCCAGTCTGGCTGATGGAACAGGTGCTATTCTCAGCTCTGTGTGAGCACCAGGTAGGGTTTCCGCTAATCCTTTCTGGGTGTTTCTCTCCCCAGCCTCACATACATTCACTGATCAGGGCTCTGTTGGATCCTGGAGCCAGACCCTCTGCAGACATCTGGAATTCGTTCCTTTCGTAGCTCTCTCCTCGCACGCACACTGCCCTGCCAACTCGAGACGCCTTGCTCTGCCCAGGCTGTCAGCTCCCGCTTTTTAGTTCAGGGAGTGTGCCAGGGCCCATCTGAGTTCCTGATGCTTCCTGACCCGCAGTCTTGGAATGCTTTCAAAACAATGATCCAGAGCAGTGCCAGGCTCACATGACCTACTTCCTATGTCAAGAATCACTGTCCTTCATCGCCTGATATCTAGTGACTTGAAAACTGCTTTTTCATAAATATTTTGTCTGACTTTTTTTGGCTGTTTCAGGCAGGAAGTTAAATCCACTTCCTGTTGCTCCATCCTGGCTGATAGCACCAAAGCTTCGGGTTCTGCTACTAAGAAAAGAGGGGTGCAGGCAGCACCCTCTATGTAATTTGCATATCATCTGCATAATATGAAATACACAGAAAGACCCCACACCCCTGTGTCCGAGTCCCTTGTTCTCTCTTCCCAACTGGGGAGAAACATGCGGCAGAGCCAACCCAGAGAAACCAGGGCTCCCCTATACCTGCAACTTAGCTTTTGTCCTCTGTCTTCACCCGGAACGTGGGAACATTTTCTCCAGGCTACTGAGCCAAGTTTGTGCTGGTTTTCAACTATGGAAACTGTTAGCTTAGACACCCAGTTCACCAACTGGTGCCTCCACTTCCCTATCTTTGCAAGAGGGCTAACTGAGCAGCATTATACAGCCTCCGAATAGCATTCCAAAGGTACTCCATGCATATACAAACTTCTAGATACCCTAATAGATGTGCTGTTCTTCACCTTGCTTCTTTTACATAAAAGTATATCTTAAGGACTTTTCCATATCAGTTCATAACCCTGGTTTTTTTTTCTTTTTTTTTTTTGCTGCTGCATATTATTCCATTCTTATGAATGCACCACAATTTATTTAACTCTACTGCTAACAGTTCCCAGTCCTTTATTGAGGCAAAACATGCTTCAGTGAATTACTCTGTAAATACAGCAAGAATTTTTTTTTTTAAAGCAGGTATTGTGTGGTAGCCAGGCTCCAAGATGGCTCCTTGTAATCCATTTCTGCTGGGATTCACACCCTTGTGTAATCTTCTCACATACTGAATCAGGCTGGTGACTTGCCCTGGGGAAAGCCAGCCACCATGTCATGAGAACACTCAAGCTGCCCTCTAGAAGAGACCACAGGGAGAGGAGCTGAGGCTTCCAGCCAATGGCAGTGCCAATTTACCAGCTGTGTGAGTGTGCCATCTTGGACCCTCCAGCTCTAGTCAAGACCTCATGTGATTACAGCCCCCAACTAACATCAGACTTCAGCCTCATAATTGACTCCAAGTCAATACTGGCAGCCAAGGTGCTCACAAACACTGACCGGAGACCTCATGAGAGATATTAAATAATTACTTTGTTTTACACCAACCACCAACCTTGGGAATAGTTAGTGCAACAGCAATAAAGATTGGAACTGGAAGTAGGTGCTACCATAACAAAGACCTAAACATTTTGGAGTAGTTTCAGGGCTAGGTAGTAGACAGAAGTTGGAAGGATCTTAAGGACAGTCTTAGTAAAACCTTAAAGACTCTGTTAGAAGAAGCCATATTTCAGAAGAGCTACGGACCGATGCCTTGGTGTGCCTTCCATTTTCCTTCTATTTGAACAAAAGGGTCTATATCAATTATCCTGTGCTTATTCTACCATTGTATGTTGGATGTGTGATGGACAAATAATTTGTCCCTATGGTCGACGTGTCTTCAGATCAGGAGGAACTATAGGTTGGGGAGCCGTACCTCAGGGACTGTACCTAATAAGCCTCATTGAACTTGGATACAATTTAGATGAGGAGATTCCTGAACTTTGAGATGATCCTACAATGGGATAAAAGAGAGTTCCAGGTGAAGGTTCTTTGTTTGCCAGCACCATCCTCCCTGCTGGAAGACTGATGTGATGCTGGTACTGTGGCAGCCATCTTGTAACCATGGGGGACGGGGGGNGGGGGGGGGGGGGGGGGGCAGCGGGGAGACGTTGTCAAAGATGGCAAAGAACATTGTCAGAATCTGGGGTCAGAATCTGGGTCTCTTATTTTCCCCCTAAGCCTTATTCATCTTTACTGCCCAGTCCCTAACACCTGGCTACCTGGCTTTCTCCCCCTCTGGAAATGGAGAAAGTGACTTAGCTCCAGGTGGCTTTCTGATTCTCAGATTTGCCTTTCATTACACTGTGTCTGGTTGTATTTCCTATCCTTGAGATACTCTTTGAATCTGGGTCTTTGATGGCATCACTGAGCCATTCAACCCTCCTTCAGATGTCTTTTCTACAAACAGTAACTACTGTCTTTGTAGTTTGAGCCATCGCCACTCTGTGCTACATTTCTTGAAGCCAAATACAACCTAGGGAACTCAGAGTCAGGATTTAAATCCCCATGGACTATAGCCTGCCAGGCTCCTTTGTTCATGGAATTCTCCAGACAAGAATACTGGAGTGGGTTGCCATTTCCTTCTCCAGGGTCTTGCCCCAACCCAGGGATCGAACCTGGGCCTCCTGCATTGCAGGCAGACTCTTTACCATCTGAGTCACCAGAGAAGCCCCTTTAAACCCCCACTTCCACCCCAACTCAAGTTGAGAGCTTCTTCCCCATCCTGAACTCTTTTATAAATATCTGCATGTGTGGTGTGTGTGTGTGTGTGTGTGTGTCTGTCAGACTTCTTTAGGGCCAGGGGCCAAGCCCTGCAGAGGGCTCTGCAAGTCCTGGTCCCACACATGGGCTACTCACTGATGGTCCAAAGAAGATTGGGCATGACCAGCAGCTTTCTGTGGGATTACATTCCACAGCAGAGCAGAGAACAGCTAACCAATAAACCTCAGAACACATATAACAGCCAATAAAATGGGTTTTATGGGGCATGGATCTGGGAGTAACAGGCTGACGGGGTCTGGCCTTTCCTGGAATACCTCACAGGTTCAGGACCACAGGGACAGGGGTGGCTCTGTCAGACTCCTCTGCATGAGATCAGAGGGAAGGTCAGAGGTTTCTTAAGGGCCAACCAACTCGACCAGAACAAGTCCTGGTGGGGGCAGAGCAGGGCCACGGGGCAGTGCACATTGGCTGGGGTCCCAGCCCACAGCGGGTTGGCTCTCAGGCTCTCGTTTTGGGTTTGGCATGAATTATTCTGCACTAAACAGCCCAGCCCAGGGTTTCTGGGACTCTCCCCAAGGCTGGGAGAGAGGAGTTGGAGGGAAGCGTTTTTATGGGACGGGTTTACAGGTCTGGTCTCGGTCCCTGCTGTCTGCCCACACGTCCTCCAGAGCCAGGGTTCTCAGGCTGTAGGTGCTCTAAGGCGATCCATCAGGGTGTTTGATAAACTTCAGCAATCAGAGCTGGGAGGGTTCCAGGGACATAGGGGAAGTGATCTGCACGAGGCCACAGGTCAAGGAGTAGAGCTGGGCGAGTGTCTGGCGACTCCTGAGCCACTTCCATCTTCCCCGCCACCACGGCTGGACCACATTGGGGGTGGGAGGATGGCGATTTTCCTGCAGTGGGAACACCTGCTTTGGTCAGTTGGGTGGAGGGCACCCCGCACTCCCGCCCTGGCTCTGCTGTAGACTGAAGGAAAGGCCTCTGTATTAGTTAGGTGAATCCAAAGAGACTCAAGAGGAAGGCAGTGGTTTAGGGAAGACCGGAGTCCATTTCTCTCTCAGAGAACGGCCCACCTTGAGTCCACATTCCACCTCCTCAGGCAGCTCCCGGTCCTGTCCTGAGGTGCCCAACACCACCCTCACGCTTGGTCACAGGCAAGCCACAAGAACGCCTACACTTGTCTTCAGGGAAAGGACAAGAGCCATGTGCCCCTGTCTTAAGGCCCAGGCCCCCCGTGGCACGTGTCACGGGCTTGCTCCTTCTGGAGCACTGGGGCCCTGCTCACCACGAAGAGGGGAGACTGCAGCCTGGCCCTGTGCCCGGGAAGATGCAGAAACAGGTTTCACTGGTCTACGGGCAGCCAGTATCCACTGCTCACCTGGCTACTAGGTACCCGTCCTTCCCACAACAGAACACAGGCACGCCCTCTCTGAAGATATGGATCCCAAACTCCCGTCTGGTTACACTTTCAGATCAAAGTGCGGGAGACCTGGGGAAAAAGGAAATCCTCTCCAGAGCCCCACATGGCTCCTCACGGTTCATGACAGAAACTGTGAGATATTCATCTGCTCCTTTCCCACCACCCAGCCGCACCCTCTCCCCAGCTGAAACAGAGTAGTGGGAAATAGGAAACAGGAAAACCGAGACACAAACTCCCATGTGGAAAAGGGAAGAAGGGAAACATTCAGAAGTGGCTGGCGTGTGCATGCTTGTGCTAAGTCGCTTCAGTCGTGTCCGACTTTGTGATCCCATGGACTGCAGCCTACTAGGCTCCTCCATCCATGGGATTTTCCAGGCAAGAGTACTGGAGTGGGGTGCCACACCCTCCTCCAGGGGATCTTCCCAACCCAGGGACTGAATCCCCATTTCCTGCGTTGCAGGCAGACTCTTTACCGTCTAAGCCACCAGGGCAGCCCTGGCTGGTGCCTGCCGCTGCTGCTGCTGCTAAGTCGCTTCAGTCGTGTCCGACTCTGTGCGACCCCATAGTCGGCAGCCCACCAGGCTCCACCGTCCCTGGAATTCTCCAGGCAAGAACACTGGAGCGGGTTGCCATTTCCTTCTCCAATGCATGAAAGGGAAAAGTGAAAGTGAAGTCACTTAGTCACGTCTGACTCTTAGCGACCCCATGGATTGCAGCCTAGATATGCAGATGACACCACCCTTATGGCAGAAAGTGAAGAGGAGCTAAAAAGCCTCTTGATGAAAGTGAAAGAGGAGAGTGAAAAAGTTGGCTTAAAGCTCAACATTCAGAAAACAAAGATCATGGCATCCGGTCCCATCACTTCATGGGAAATAGATGGGGAAACGGTAGAAACCGTGTCAGAGTTTATTTTTTGGGGCTCCAAAATCACTGCAGATGGTGACTGCAGCCATGAAATTAAAAGACGCTTACTCCTTGGAAGAAAAGTTATCACCAACCTAGATAGTATATTCAAAAGCAGAGATATTACTTTGCCAACTAAGGTCCGTCTAGTTAAGGCTATGGTTTTTCCAGTGGTCATGTATGGATGTGAGAGTTGGACTGTGAAGNGTCTGAGTGAACTCCGGGAGTTGGTGATGGACAGGGAGGCCTGGCGTGCTGCGATTCATGGGGTCACAAAGAGTCGGACATGACTGAGTGACTGAACTGAACTGAACTGAACTGAGGCTCCTCCATCCATGGGATTTTCCAGGCAAGAGTACTGGAGTGGGGTGCCACTACCTTCGAGGTAGGTAAATCCTACTGGCCTGAACCATCAGGACTTGCTCTGGCAGAGGAAGCTAATCTGGCCAGCCCAGTTCTAGAAGATTCTCTTTTCCCCAATCTTCCGTGGCTACAACTGAAGCAGGCGTTAAATAGTTTGGCCTCCTTGAAGGTTTCTTTGGGGCTCAAACAATCGTAATCACTGGCCAACTGCTACTTGCCTTGGCAATTCTCTCAACAAGCTTCTGGTCGCGGTGCTTCTAGCTGATACCAGGGGCCAAAAATCGTACCCAAAGATATTTTCTCAACATGATTCTGAAAGCAGTTTTATTTCACTGTGGCCTGCTCTGGCCTGGCCCTCTTGAAATAGGTTGGAACCTGGGACCTGAGACACTTTGCTGCAGTACTTGCACCTAGACAAATGTTTCCCCAAGTAACAAAATACAAAGAAACTGTACGGGACTAAAAATAATTGCATGCACATGCTGTGGGGGCAAATTATGGACAACAAGATACAAAAAGACCAAAAATACCCCAACATTGCCACTTCGGAGGAGCCAGAAGCAAAAGCAGGGTACTGCTGCGCATGCCCGCTTCACATAACCAAAGAGCCAGGCAAAACACCTAAGCCACCCTCCATCCCAACCTCTGGCCACATCCCTACCCTCACCCTGTATTAGGGACCAGCTCATCCCACCCCCATCGGCGAACAAGAAGAAAAAGAATCTGCTTCTCGCTGCAGCAGGAGCCCCGGTAAAACCTTGCCTGAATTTCTGATCTGGGCTCTGGTCGATTTCTATTGAGTCACAGAGGCCAAGAACCCTCCTCAGTAACACTCTCACTCTAATTTGGGCTGTGTTGGGTGGTGGAGGGGAGGAGCGGGGAGGGGAATGTGGATTCTGCCACAGTAAGTTTGAGTGGGCAGATGATATCCTTAGTCTAACCTTGCTCCAGGGCGAGGCTCCTGGGTGGCCTTGGAGAAAGGCTCTGAGCCTCATCAGCTGATCTTCTGCGTGGGTTACAAAAAGGAGTGGCTCTCGCCCCTGTGAGGTCCCATGTTTCCAGATACTCCCTATTCTTTCCCATCACTCATGTCTTTCTTGTAATAATTTGCTAAAAGCCACAAAGCCACAGAGGATAACAGACCCATGCTAACATTCTGGCTCTTTCCAACCGCTTCTCCTAGAGCTATGCGCTCGGTCAGTACACGATCAGCCTTCCGAAATGTCATAAACGTGATTTTTCCAAATGCTCTTCCAAAGTATAATGAGGGACTCTAACTCCAGCCTGCAATATTTATTCCCTCCCCAGAGGCAGCTAAGTCAACGCCTTGCACTGCGGGAGCTTTTTTTAGGACAGCGCCCCACTGGCATCACTAGTTTTTGTTTATTCAGGGTAAGGTAAGGTTGCCATAATAAAAGGACCCAATAATGATTTATTGGCTCAGAGAAGACGGGAGTGTGTTTCTCTCCAGTGTCATAGTCCGTGGTGATCATTCCAGATGGACAGACTCTTGAGTTCCACGAGCTTATACAGGGGTTTGGGGTCCTTCCCTCTTGTTTCTCTGCCATCCCCTAGGCCACTGGCCTTGTCGGCTTGATCACGGGGTTGTAGGCACATCCATGGGAGGAGGGCCGAGGCCTGGGAAGGAACACACTTCTCTTCCCAATCTAAGCCATCGGCAAAAACCTACCTCATTGATAGACCTAAGGACAATACCATCTGGGACACAGAGACTGTCTGCATGCCCTGGAGGAAGTGGAAAATCAATGCTGGGGGACAGTTAGCAGTCTCTACTGCTAATCGGAGGCTGGGAGCTGAATGGGTAGGTGGCCGCTGTGTGAGTCACGTGGTCTGGAGACTAGGCTGAGAGGACTGTCCTCATGGGGGGCCCTTGCTCCCTCACTGCATATACACACACAGGCCACAACTGTTCTCCATCCAGAACCACAGGGCGAGCAGACCTCCCCACACACCTCTGCTTTGCCACGCCCCTAGAGTTCTCTCTCTGATGATGCCTGCCACCCTCCCCTGTGTCAGCAGGGGCCTAAGGGAGACTCAGGGCAGGCCCCGAACCTGCTGGGAGATGGAAGTGAGTGCCTGCCTGGGTTCTCTGGGAAGCAGACGCCAAGCTGGGATAAGCGTGCCAGGCTTCCATTAGGAGGTGGGCTGGTGTGACATGGAACACAGAGGGAGGCAGAGAGGGGTGGGGGCGCAAGCCGGCAGGCTGCGAGGCAAGAATGAACCTGAGAGGAGGGCAGACAGACAGGGTGTCGTGGACGGCCCTGCAGTCTGAGAAGGCTTCAGCAGAGCCATCGGGAGATCCCTGAGCTGAAGTCCAGTTCAGTTCAGTCACTCAGTCGTGTCCAACTCTTTGCGACCCCACGGACCGCGCAGCACGCCAGGCCGCCCTGTCCATCACTGTCTCCTGGAGTTCACCCAAACCCATGTCCACTGAGTCGGTGATGCCATCCAACCATCTCATCCTCTGTCGTCCCCTTCTCCTCCCACCTTCAACCTTCCCCAGCATCAGGGTCTTTTCCAATGAGTCAGCTCTTCACATCAGGTGGCCAGAGTGTTGGAGTTTCAGCGTCAACATCAGTCCTTCCAATGAATGTTCAGGACTGATCTCCTTTAGGATGGACTGGTTGGATCTCCCTGAAGTCCAAGGGACTCTCCAGAGTCTTCTCCAACACCACAGTTCAAAAGCATCAGTTCTTCGGTGCTCAGCTTTCTTTATAGTCCAACTCTCACATCCATACATGACTGCTGGAAAAACCAAAGCTTTGACTAGATGGACCTTTGTTGGCAAAGTCCACCATATGAAGTCCACCGACAAAGAAATCTCAGGTCTCCCAGGAACTGGGAGAATTCTGACTTAGAACCCCAGCCACCCGTGAAATTGTTGGTGGGGAGCACGTCTAGGGGGAGGGG